>NQII01003074.1:48277-76624 GCA_002778355.1 Clitarchus hookeri
ACACACACACACACACACTCCTCCATCTTTCTCTATTCCTCCATTTATCTCAACCGCACTTACAGATTCTCATTTGCTCTCTTCCTTGTGCCATGTGCACACGTGTGTGAAGTTGGGTATGGTGGGGAAACTTACTGTGCAGGTAGGTAGCCAGTTCTGTGTCCTCGGCCTGGAGGGCCAGTCTGTGTGGAGTATTGTCGTCGTGGTCAGTCAAGGTCAGCGAAGCCCCAGCTGCCACAAGCATGCAGCAGATGCTGCGCCGTTTGTAGGTCGCTGCCTTGTGCAGGGCTGTCTGGCCCCTGGAACACAATCCACTGCACATCACACTTCAGTCTTGGAAAAAGTTCCTCACAATGACTGGTGAGGAGGGAGGGATTGCAAGTTTGCATAGGAAGAAAATACAACAGGACCATTATCCTATGGTGGCTGGGATCAAACCAGCAACGTCCTGAATGTAAGTCATGAGTGCTTGATTCTATGAAGGAAACTTTCAGCAAATGAGTACAAGAGACAACTAGTAATTACAGTTTCACTTTTTTTTTNTGCTTGATTCTATGAAGGAAACTTTCAGCAAATGAGTACAAGAGACAACTAGTAATTACAGTTTCACTTTTTTTTCTTCAGTTGATAAAGGAAACCCCAGTAACAGTGTTCTGCATCCAAAACATTAACCTCCGTAAAGCATANTTTTTTTTCTTCAGTTGATAAAGGAAACCCCAGTAACAGTGTTCTGCATCCAAAACATTAACCTCCGTAAAGCATATCGATGCCAGTTGGCAACGTGGTAATGGTGCATTGGCTCAGTATCCCGCCAGAGACTAGGGAAACTGAGTCTCCTTAACGACGTCTTTTAGGTCCGTATGGACTGAGGCATTTAAACCCTAGGGGCGTCTGTCCCTGGCTTACTAGAACACGTAGCTTGGGCACTGTGGAATTATGTACTCCCTTTTCTGGCCTACCTGGTGATGGGGCATTTAGGAATAACTGTGAGTACACAGTTATGCTGAGTCAGTGATGTTACGTTACTTTTTAGGGAACAAAATTAGTGAAGAGTAGAATTACTAATTTTAGAGGATTTAGCATATGTACTGTATGCACAGGCACAATTGTAGATGTAAGTAANGTGGAATTATGTTCTCCCTTTTCTGGCCTACCTGGTGATGGGGCATTTAGGAATAACTGTGAGTACACAGTTATGGTGAGTCAGTGATGTTACGTTACTTTTTAGGGAACAAAATTAATGAAGAGTAGAATTACTAATTTTAGAGGATTTAGCATATGTACTGTATGCACAGGCACAATTGTAGATGTAAGTAAAGTAACGTAGCAGCGCAGGGGAGAATAGGTCCAGGCGTGATCCGACCAGGAAGTAATACTCTCTTTCTGGGGCTGACCTCTGCCAGAGTCCTATCAATTGATTGGCGCCACAAGGTACGCCTCATGATGGACAGTGCTCGGGCCTATAGCGACTTGTGGAGAGGGACCTCTGATCCTCCTTGGGAGGAGTTGAGTGAGCGGCATGACAAACTACTGTCCTCAACTTCCCCTTTGGACCCACAGCGTTCTCCATGCAAGGCCCCTATGGCTCTCAGTAAGCGGCACAACCAGCCTGTAGTCAGAGTCATAGTGACCTAATGTGTTTGTTCTCCTCAAGCCCCAAAGAAAGGTTCTCTCTCCATTTGCCAGAGTGGCGCTAGGAGGCGGAATTACCAGCTAGCACTAAACACCAAACATTGACAAGAGGTAGGAGCGCTTTTCAGTGGGGACATGGTTTGATTCTCTAACGCGATGGTCGGGCGGCCGCCTGGAAGTACTTAGATGGATGTGCACACAGAAAGCAAAGAGAGTAGGGAAGGGGTAAAGCAAAAGAGAATGACTGGACCACAAAGAGGTAACTGACATATGTTTTATTCTGTCTTTAGGATTGTACAAAACATATATCTCTGACCTGTGCCTGCTAATGTCTGATGGATGAGGGACCAAGTTTGCTAAGCTATATACCGCAGGGCAATAACGGGGTTCAAACAGTCTCAGGGTGAGCGACCCCAGTACACACTATGTTGGGCACAGACGAGGCACTCATGCCAACACTCAGTAATGTTAGAGAAGGCTCTGCGACAAGAGCTTCTATCCTGCATTGAAAAACACGAGGGTATATGATAACGAAAGCAGAACAGACTGAGCTAAGCAAGAACTGCTGAAGGCAAGTGTTTGTGGGTACAGTGGTGAGATAGTGAGAGTTACGGTTGGAGTCTGAGCCACGGCTTTCAGCTGCCAATGCTGTTGCTGGCAACTGCTAACTGCCCCTTCTGGAGGGTGTGCAAGGAAATAAATAGCACTAGAGAACTGTGGCAAGTGAGGGGTGGCTGGATTGGGTTGCATGGAGGACGACACATCCCCTGATGCGCTGCGAGTGTGCGCGTTCGGTGCCTACTGGCCAGGGCAAGCCTAGCGAGAGGGCAGGTCTACCCACTCGNTGGGTTGCATGGAGGACGACACATCCCCTGATGCGCTGCGAGTGTGCGCGTTCGGTGCCTACTGGCCAGGGCAAGCCTAGCGAGAGGGCAGGTCTACCCACTCGAACTGGAGCGCTGCATTGTGTGTACTACCAGCCTCCCAGGCAGCNAAGCCTAGCGAGAGGGCAGGTCTACCCACTCGAACTGGAGCGCTGCATTGTGTGTACTACCAGCCTCCCAGGCAGCAAGGACTTCTTCGACTTGTAGAAAAGGAGCAGTACAGAGGCAAAATGAGCGGCAGTACTCAGCGCTACGGTGTACTAAGGGGGGAGCAGCTGATGCTTGTGAATGTAACTGACAGTGCTCATGGTGCATCAACATGGACTGTTCACTGCAGGATGTTCAGTAGTTTTTGGCTTTCCTCTGTACACTGTAATTACTGGTTCATGCAGCATACAATAGGCATGCCCAGTAGTTTTTAAGCATTAGCTAACTTTATACCAGTTCCTTCCACTAGCCACCACAGTTTTGAAAGCAACCATAAAGAATAGTGCCATAAATAATTTTTCTAAAATATTTTTAAGTATTATGCCAAGTGAGAAATTTCTGATGTTTTGTATTCTATCTGCACACAGTTCTAATTAGTCAGTATTAAATGTGATTCCAACTGTAATCATGTATAAATATCTAGTGTAATGACATATTAAAAGTTTGACAATATTCATAAATAGGAAAGGAACAATTTTATCAAAAATTAAAAACTGGTGGCAACCAGCACCAAATTTTTTCAAACATAATTACTGAATGTTGATTATTTATATTTTTATGACAGCATACACCAATANCAACCAGCACCAAATTTTTTCAAACATAATTACTGAATGTTGATTATTTATATTTTTATGACAGCATACACCAATCATTCCAAGACCATCATTCTTCCCCCTATGCCTCTGTTACAACTTTGCCACTCCACTTTTTTGTTGTATGATATTCTTTAATAGTTGGTATTTCATGTTGTATTGTTGGTACTANACAACTTTGCCACTCCACTTTTTTGTTGTATGATATTCTTTAATAGTTGGTATTTCATGTTGTATTGTTGGTACTACATAAACTCTTGTCAGTTTCCATGGTGTTTGTTTGTAAACAGATTTATTTGTGCCGTGCAGATTTTAACATCTGCTTCTTACTCTACAAGTGAACAACGTAAAGAAGTGTATGAGTCAAGACTTTTCAAGGAGAGGAAAGATGGTGATGAACTCTTCCAGATTACTGAGCAGTTCTTGCAATTCAAATTAGAACCACCTCTGAGAAATATAGTCGCTGGGGTCACATATGACGGGAATATTGTGAATGTTCATGATTTTTACTCTACAGGAAACNTCTGAGAAATATAGTCGCTGGGGTCACATATGACGGGAATATTGTGAATGTTCATGATTTTTACTCTACAGGAAACTTATTACGTATTTGACAAGCATACAGGGAAGAATGTGATCATTCTTTCATTTAAAAGGCGTGGTAAGGTTCTAACTATGGCATTCCGGAAAGATAGATTGGAATCAATGACATCAGGACTGATCTTGGCCTACTGTTTTAATGTCTATTTCATGTAGCAAGCCAAGGTGTAGTAAGTCTTTAAAAGATATCGAAATATGGGCTGTACTCTTATCCACCTCCTCTTGTTGAGTCACCAACAGTTTTCAGAATGATGCAGAGTCTTGGATAGCACACTGCATCACTCATCACTGAGTATTGTAAATTTGCTTTGCAAAAATCAAATCATCAGATGGATTAGCAAGAGACTCTGATCAACCCTAAAGGAACAATTGCTGAAACAGGTAAACATATGAAATGCATTCTGGATGGTGGGTCACTAATGCATCGAGTGACCTGGGAAACAAGACAGACCTATGATTCCATAGCTGAATTTTATGCAAAATCCAATGTGATAAAGTATGGGAAAGCTACTATTGTTTTTTTTATTGTTATGACAATGACAAACCGACAGGGTGTCTAGCAGTACCCTTAGAAAAGTTGTGGAAATGTCAGGGAATTCATTATATGTATTCTGTTACTTTTCCCTAATTAAAATACATGGCCAAAATTAAAGTTGCTTTTATAGTACATACTTACTTTTTTTTTTTGGGAGGGGTAACACCAATGATAGCCTTACTTTATGGATGCTTTTCTGTCAAATACAAATATCTATACTACAAACAAAGATGTACAAAGTTGGCACATGAAAGAAAATGATGTAACAGGTGGAATACTAGCACTCTCAGGGCCAGAAACAGTCACAATACAAAGACAATACATTATACAATCTAACATTTCACTGAGAACTACTACAAGTGTTCAAATTATTATTTAAGCCAGTACTTTATTTGTAAAATCTCAAACTGGCATCTGAAATCACATTTTCAACTACAGCAAACTCTCAATCAACCGGGTTAATGGTGGGGAGAAGAGGCTTAGTTAATCTATATCATGGTTAATCCAAAAATTGGTCCAAAAGCTTTTATGGACCTTGTAGGTGTACATATAAAACGTGAAAATCGTGCAGAAGTTCAGTTTGCTAATTGGGTGCTCTAAAAATAATATTTACATTTACACGTCTCTGAATGAAAAATTAGAGGATTTTGTTGAAGAAACTTATTTTTATTTGAAAGAGATAAGTTTTATGAGTAAAACGATACCCTAGTCATATATATTAACAACCACCAAGTGAGCCAAAATTAACGAAAAATGGGCCGCACATACATAAGCACAAATAGTGTGCAATAAACTGTGTGTTTACCTCTCCTGTGGGGAAATGAGAATTTTCGGCTTAATAAAATGCTTTTATTTAAGAGTTAAGACATCTTCACTTTAAAATGATACTCCATCTGTGTAAATATATTCACGGGTGATTCGCAAACATTACAAAAATCACAGTGTTCTGTCGCTGTGAATGAAATGCTAGGAGCAAATGTAGTTTCTTAATCAAATGAGCATACGTAACTGGTATACACCGGATACAAAAAAAAAATACAATTTAATGATAGCACTCAACAACAAACAATAAACCGAAATTACTGCACACAAACAAGATGACTGTATGAAATTGGTAAAACCATTATAAAAATGTTCAATATGGTAGCATATTGTATTCNTCTGAGAAATATAGTCGCTGGGGTCACATATGACGGGAATATTGTGAATGTTCATGATTTTTACTCTACAGGAAAATCTTTACGTCTTTGACAAGCATACAGGGAAGAATGTGATCATTCTTTCATTTAAAAGGCGTGGTAAGGTTCTAACTATGGCATTCCGGAAAGATAGATTGGAATCAATAACATCAGGACTGATCTTGGCCTACTGTTTTAATGTCTATTTCATGTAGCAAGCCAAGGTGTAGTAAGTATTTAAAAGATATCGAAATATGGGCTGTACTCTTATCCACCTCCTCTTGTTGAGTCACCAACAGTTTTCAGAATGATGCAGAGTCTTGGATAGCACACTGCATCACTCATCACTGAGTATTGTAAATTTGCTTTGCAAAAATCAAATCATCAGATGGATTAGCAAGAGACTCTGATCAACCCTAAAGGAACAATTGCTGAAACAGGTAAACATATGAAATGCATTCTGGATGGTGGGTCACTAATGCATCGAGTGACCTGGGAAACAAGACAGACCTATGATTCCATAGCTGAATTTTATGCAAAATCCAATGTGATAAAGTATGGGAAAGCTACTATTGTTTTTTTTATTGTTATGACAATGACAAACCGACAGGGTGTCTAGCAGTACCCTTATAATGAATTCCCTGACATTTCCACAACTTTTCTATGTATTCTGTTACTTTCCCCTAATTAAAATACATGGCCAAAATTAAAGTTGCTTTTATAGTACATACTTACTTTTTTTTTGGGAGGGGTAACACCAATTATAGCCTTACTTTATGGATGCTTTTCTGTCAAATACAAATATCTATACTACAAACAAAGTTGTAACAGGTGGAATACTAGCACTCTCAGGGCCAGAAACAGTCACAATACAAAGACAATACATTATACAATCTAACATTTCACTGAGAACTACTACAAGTGTTCAAATTATTATTTAAGCCAGTACTTTATTTGTAAAATCTTAAACTGGCATCTGAAATCACATTTTCAACTACAGCAAACTCTCAATTAACCAGGTTAATGGTGGGGAGAAGAGGCTTAGTTAATCTATATCATGGTTAATCCAAAAATTGGTCCAAAAGCTTTTATGGACCTTGTAGGTGTACATATAAAACGTGAAAATCGTGCAGAAGTTCAGTTTGCTAATTGGGTGCTCTAAAAATAATATTTACATTTACACGTCTCTGAATGAAAAATTAGAGGATTTTGTTGAAGAAACTTATTTTTATTTGAAAGAGGTAAGTTTTATGAGCAAAACGATACCCTGGTCGTATATGAACAACCACCAAGTGAGCCAAAATTAACGAAAAATGGGCCGCACATACATAAGCACAAATAGTGTGCAATAAACTGTGTGTTTACCTCTCCTGTGGGGAAATGAGAATTTTCGGCTTAATAAAATGCTTTTATTTAAGAGTTAAGACATCTTCACTTTAAAATGATACTCCATCTGTGTATATATATTCACAGGTGATTCGCAAACATTACAAAAACCACAGTGTTCTGTCACTGTGAATGAAATGCTGGGAGCGAATGTAGTTTCTTAATCAAATGAGCATACGTAACTGGTATACACCGCATACAAAAAAAAAATACGATTTAATGATAGCACTCAACAACAAACAATAAACCGAAATTAGTGCACACAAACAAGATGACTGTATGAAATTGGTAAAACCATTATAAAAATGTTCAATATGGTAGCATATTGTATTCNTGCACACAAACAAGATGACTGTATGAAATTGGTAAAACCATTATAAAAATGTTCAATATGGTAGCATATTGTATTCTACTGCAGAAAATGTGTAGCCATATGTAAATGGCACTAAACTTAACAGAATTTAAATTTGTTATTGTCTTTTTTACGAATATCTGTACAAAGTCGGCGTAGCACCAGTTTGTCTGTTAATGAACTATCATCCTCACTTACTAGATAATCTAACAAAGATTCCAAATGTTTTAGAGCCTCGTCATGCAACACTTTGTTGTTTACAACCGCATCCGCCTCTCCTTCACTATCGCTGTCATTCCTCTTCCCCTCATTCCACAAACTGGTGATGTCATCACAGCTCAACATTTCGACATCTAATTCACAGCTGTCGCAATTCAGCCACTCTTGTACATTTTCTTCGTCAACTTGTTCACCACCATTCATTTCATTGACCAATTTGCTTGGTTTGCTACTAATTCCTGTTCATTTTCTTCAAAACTTGAAAACGCAAGTACTTCCCCATCCTCATCACTGACGAAGGGCATAATTTTTTTCCATTCATTGTGCAGGGTATTTGGCTTAACAGTATCTCAAACAGATGATACTTCGTAAATCGCATCCAACACAGTAAATGCCTTCCAGAAGCATGTCAAATCGTTGCCCTCGCCGACACACTTCTGAAGCAAATTAGACCTATAAATCCGCTTCACATTTGAAATTACCCCATGGTCCATTGGTTGGATTAGTGAGGTAAATTTGGAGGCAAATACTTGACGAAAATATTGCCATCGTCCGACTTCAGGAGACTCTCATTAGGATGAGAGGGCGCATTATCAACCAGTAGGACAGCTTTCATCAGCAGACCTTTGGTTTCCAGATGCTTTCGAACCTGAGGCACAAACACCTTGTCGAACCATTCTTTAAATATCACCCTGTCCATCCATGCCCCTTTCTGATTGAAGTAATGGACAGGTAAGCTAGATGCCTCGGTTCCTTTGAAAGACTGCGGATTTTTAGCCTTTCCAATGACCGCCAATTTAATTTTGTGTGCTCCTGAAGCATTAGCACAAGATAACATTGTTAACCTCTCTTTGCTGGATTTATGTCCCGGGGTTTGTTTTTCACTTTCAAAGCTAATGTTCTGATTAGAAAACATTTCTAAAATAGGCCAGATTCGTTGGCATTTTATATTTGTTCCAGGGACAAACCTTCACTTTTCATGAATTGTTCAAAGTCTTAACAAAATTTGTCTGATGCCGACACATCTGCTGACAGCTTTTCCCATTGAATACTAATTTCTCTAATTCCGTGTCGCTGTTTGAAACGAGTTAGCTACCTGGAAGAAGCATCAAAAGTGCCTTCCAAACCCAGCATATCAAAATAGCGTTTTGCTTGGGTGGCACAAATTGCTCTTGTCACTGGTGTACCTTGCGCCCTTAGCTGGTTAAACCATGTTAACATCGCCTGGTCGATATTATCGTATGTCAATTTATTAATTGTTTTCAGCTTCTGCATTCCACTTGAATCCAAAGACGAAGTGAATATGACTAACTTATCTTTCTGTTGTTTCAAATCACTAACCGTTTGTTTGCCAATGCCGTACTGCATCGCCAATTGTTTACTTCATCGCCCTTCTCTAGTTTGTCAATAATCTCAAGTTTCTGTCGAATACTCAACACGACACGCTTTCTTTTGCATCCCGACATGTTAGCAAATTGCAAGTAAAACTACATGCGTAAATTATTTCTTTACTTGCTGCACTTCCCAACTCAGGAATAGACCGCACCGGACGTGTCAGTCACGAGTAGCGACTGTTCAGTGAACCCTTTTTTTGTTGCACAAACAACCCTTCCCTTCCCCGCACCCGGCTGCCACACGCACAGTAGTGTAGATAACGGGACTGCCGAAGGCCAGTGTGACCAAGATTGTTGAACTTTGGCCTGCAAAATATAAATTGTTTAAACAAAGGAACTACAGCCCGGTTGAGCTGCAAATCTGTAAATCACCTCCGAGTAAATCGGGAGTTCACTGTATTTCAATGCTGGCTGTATCAAATAGAAAAAAAATTTAGTCAAGAAAATAAGTATTTAGTTATGATTTCAAATAAAGTAACAAAACGGACCCCTAAGATTTTAAATTTTCGTACACAGATGCAATAAACCAAAATAATGCACAGTACAATTCATAAGCTGGCATTTAGTAAAAGTGCTAGAATAGAAAATTATTTTTATTAAATATATTTTTTAACAACTTTATGTAAATTCTCTGACCTCACACAAATTCCCACTTTACCCTATTTTCCTTGATGATATCCACCCTAGACCAATTACAGATTGTACACACCGCAAAAGACGTACGGATCCAAAACGCACACCACAGTGAATTTCACCTCTCAAACGGTTTTTGTAGATAACAAAGAAAAATCTCTCTTGAATCCCCAGAATAAGTCCAGAATGATCCAACTACAGGCAAGCACTTGGAGAGCCGAAGATGCTCAGTTTTGAACACCAAATGTGACGTGCATGTACTCATAGCAGAGAAAGGTGGTAACGAATGCAGGTGTGATAGAGGAAGACTGATTTATTGACTCTATTGCTAAATCATCATCTTCAGGAAGTGGTTTTCATTGTTTTTTTTCAAAGTGGTATTCTAAGGAGAATAACTCTGCCTCATACCTATGACACACAAGTCACAATATAAAACTGATAAGAAAGTCTGCAGAGTTACTTTTTCTTTATGCTTTCACTGGATGTGATACAATATCACAATTTTATGGAACTGAGAAGGTAACTTCATTCAATACGCTTATGATCAGCACTGAACTTCAGAAAGTAGCGGAAGTTTTTTGTTCCAGCGACAGAACCCACAACAAAATTGAAAATTCTGGGAAAAAAGCTGTAATACTGTTGTATGGGGGCAACAAATCAAGAAACGCTAAAAAGATCTGCATGGCCGAGCATTCAAGGAAAAAGTTGCATTTCAAAATCATTTCTAACCCTCAGCAGTTACAACCAACAGCAATTATTAATTTAGAAGCTATTTTCAGATTCAACAAAAGTTGAAAAACTACACAAAAGATGGCTGAATAAAAACTATGAAGATTTCCCGAAACCAAGTCGATTAGCCTCCAGCACCAAGGTCTTTATCAAATACAAACATCAAAAAGTGTGCGATACTAAGCTGCAGCTGCAAGAGATTCAGANTAAAAAGTGTGCGATACTGTAAGCTGCAGCTGCAAGAAGATGAGTTTGCCATGCAACAATGGCTATGGATCCTGCCAGGAGCAGGGATGTGAAAATATTCCTTGTGATTATTCTGCTAGTGATTCAGAAGATTGTGATATAAATTAGCACCTTCAACATTTGTACTAAATATCAATGTTCAGATTTCTTCGAAATTTATATTTCTTTGTAACTTTATTAATTATTACATAAAAATTTTAATTACATTAACATAATATAATTTCAAGTAATTTTTGTTTCCCTTTTCCCCAATTAAAATATTTAAATGAAGGTAATTTATGTAAAATTTAAACTGAAAACAGCATATATTCTTAGCAATGCTCAGTTAGTATAATTATATAAATTATATGCCCCACTAAGTGTTACCAACTTTTTAAGATTTGTACTCACCCCAACATGTGTGCATTAATAAGTTATTCAATTTATTTTCGAAGAAGTCTTAGATACTGGATATATGACGTCCCATCCTATGTCCATATGGGATAATTCTTTCAGCCCCAGAATACAGAAAATCCCATACAACACAGGACAGATGGTAACCCTACGCCACACACATCTGCCAAAAGAATAAGTGATAATTGCAGATTGTTGCTTTCTAAGCTACCATTTTGAATTTTGACATTTTACACACTTTTTCCATGGTCTAATTTTTGTCAAACTTATAGAGATGTTATACTTAACACCTTTATAGTAATAACTGCAAAGTCATTGCTTGTGTTGTAAGTAATAATGAGCAAGACCACATTTTTAAAATATATTTCCCTAACNATGAGCAAGACCACATTTTAAAAATATATTTCCCTAACTAACTACGATGAAATAACTGCGCTTGTGAGACACCACTTAAATTTGTTGTCGTAAATATTCATGTTTTTCTGCACAGTTTCGGTACATAGTAGTCAAATATGTTATNGTGAGCAAGACCACATTTTTAAAATATATTTCCCTAACTAACTACGATGAAATAACTGCGCTTGTGATCAAGGACACCACTTAAATTTGTTGTCGTAAATATTCATGTTTTTCTGCACAGTTTCGGTACATAGTAGTCAAATATGTTATTTAGTGTTCAGTATACCAATGCACAATTAGTAGAACACAATTCACAGGAAATAAGGGCATTGAATGAACAGGATAACAAAGAGGTATGCAATACACGTTTAATGAATACATAGATATACAGATGGGTGTACACTACAAATATGAATTAAACTGAAACTGCAGCTGCATGTCCATAATGAAAAAATAAGCCTGTTAGTTTTAAGTTAAAATTATTCCTAAGAGCAATGAAGTTGAATCACTAGTTCGTTAACCATTCTACTTATTTCAAAAAGTATCCCAGATGAAACAGTCTGAATAATATTATGAAGTATGACATAACTGCACCCACTACAAAATCTGTGACCATCATCATGCTATGTCATAAAAATTATTGTGACTATTATTTTGCTTTTTTTCAGCATCAAAGGATTGTTGTACCTGGCAGAATGGCAACACACAGCAATCAATGTATTTACCATACAATAGGGGCTCCAATAATACACATGTACATGGACTGCAGAATAAAGTAAACCAGATTTTATCTGATTTTAGAGAGACGAATAGCACTTAACAAGCAGGTCTGTACAGCCCATGATGTAGTGAGATAGGGATAGAGCAGTGACAGAGTGCAAGGACAGAGACAAAAGTCCTCAAAGAAAACCACTGTCCAATGAAAACATCTACCAAATTTACTACGTACAAAAACAGGATGCAACTGCTGGGAACTGAACTTAGGCTGCTTTGGTGGGAGACCTTTGCTCTAGCCACTGTGAACCTGTAAGTACACAAGAGGGGCAAGTTGATGTGTGACTGTTATGCGGTTGTATTGCACGGTCGTAAGGGAACAAGGTTTCAATGGGTGTCAGGTCAGGGGCACCCTATGTTGAGTGAAGCTCTTACTCTTAGTGTGGCGGTGTTTAGAGAAACTGGCGAATTTGATATGACCGGTCCCTTGGGACGGGTCAGTCTAGTAGGTCGTCTGCACAGGATAAAGTCTGGTTGAGCGAGACGAGGCCTCTTGATGGTTGGGGTGATGGCTGTTGAGGTCTTACCTTTGCTTGATCTCACAAAGGAGTGGCCGGCCGACGATGTCCGCTGGCTCAAGATTGCTGTACGAGACTGAACAGCAGTCAGTAACGGTCCCCAGTTGCGAGCCCCTGGTGTCTGCTGTGTTTGGGCGACTGGGCAGGAGGCGTGCTGGTTCTGCCAGCTGGATATGAGGTGGTGGTTGTGCATTGAGCACTCACAGGCGATCCCCAACACCGATGGCAGGTCCAGCCAGATTCAAGAGACCACTGGGTACGCTTTCCCTGGGGTATTGACGAGGGGCCCGAATAGCCTGGTAGGGTAGACTGTGAGGTGAGGCCTCGTGAACTCTCTAGCAGCTTGTGCTCACTCTCTGGGTGTTGTGTCAGTTTGTTCAGATTCGAGCTGGTTGTCCAGTGACTGGCTAGCTGAGAGGACAGCTGCGGCCTTGCGGTCGCCCCACCGTATACCCCTTCTGTGGGTAAACAGCATAGGCTGGGAGGTTCTACGGTTTATATTTTCAAGGACGGGGCAGGCGACTGTTCCCTAGCTAATCAGTGCCCAGAGGTGATTAGGTCACACTTCGTCAGGCCTGTCACTCCATCCGGCAGGTTTGTATGCGATGGATGGAGTGGGTTAACTACTTAGGTGGCCTAACCGCTTCGTCGTGTAGTGTTCCTAGTAGGAGGTTCTACCATACTACGCATCCAGTACCTTGCCATACCTAGTCAACAGTATGGGTGGCTTATGAAGGTGTGTGTTCGTTTGACACACAGACTGTCCTCAGGTATGGGATGGCCTGTGGTCCAACCCTATGTTCTGAAAAAATTGTTAATACCGCAGTGTCACCTGCCGCTCCCTTGAGGTTGACACAACAGACTTTGGAAAAGGCTACAGAGTTCACTCTAAGAACTGTACACAGTGGTTAGATCATAGGGTACTTATTCGCTTGAGAATAAACATGGTGGCCCATACTATCTCCTAAGTTCGTCAATCACTTGACAACCTACGGAAATTATGTTAAAAAGACAGGTGAAGGGGCCTGTTATGATATGAGATCAAAGTGACTTGACTGATCACATAATAAAATAAGAGTTCACCGGAGGCACACTGAATGTCCTGAAGAGACTTGGGGTACCACTTAGCTGTGATAAGGTTATGTGTGTGTCTAGCTGATGTCAAAGGTTGAGGGTGCTTGAAGACTCTTCAGGGCTGGAGTCTGTGAGAGGAATCGCTGGGATTCTGCACTCGTCGCTAGAAGGCGGCTAGTTGCTAGACACTTCTCAAGTGAGGTTCCTCAAGAGGAGGGTAGGCAGAGAGCTTCAGCACAAGGTGAGGCGAGCTGCCGGAATGAAGTGTCGACTGTGACTCCGCAGGGGAGAAGTTGGCCAGGGATACCGCAGATAGTAGCAGTCAACTGATCTACTTTCGGTGGGGAACCCCTCATGGAGGAGGGGCTGGCTGGAAGTACAGTTGGATATAGCTGCTAGTTGGTGGTCGTTCGGACAGCGGCTGGTTATCCTTCTGCGGTGGCTCCTCTGAGAGGAGGGGGCTGGTAGAGAGACCCAGGACAGGGATTTGATAGGGCAAGCTGCACAGGAACAACTCGCATTTGCTGGAGGTGCATGGTCTTACATTCTACTGGCTTTATTCTCTTCTTTGCGGGCGCAGCCTAACTGCGGGCGTGTCTAGTGATTGCAAAAGGCTGGGAGTAGTTTTCACTCTTAGGCGGGCAAGTATCTGACACTCACTTAGGGGCAACATAATTACATGGCTACATTTGGTAGTCCTTCTATTAGGTAATTAGTATGCGTGTGCGGTCGGGCTAGTTATTATTGGATTCATCTCTCTCTTCCTTCATTTCTTACATCCCTGGAATTCCTGTCGGGTTTATAGGTGTGCTGTACCATGTCCATGGCTCATGCCTTGCGGTGGACTGGCCTTGTCTTTTTTAGAATCACATGAACTACTGATGATGCAGAATTGGGAATGTGCACTGAGGCGACAGAAGTCATGGGATATCTCCTAATATCGTGTCGGACCTCCTTTTGCCCGGCGAAGTGCAGCAACTCGACGTGGCATGGACTCAACAAGTCGGAAGTCCCCAGCAGAAATATTGAGCCATGCTGCCTCTATAGACGTCCATAATTGCGAAAGTGTTGCTGGTGCAGGAGTTTGTGCACGAACGGACTTCTCGATTATGTCCCATAAATGTTCGATGGGATTCATGTCGGGCGATATTGTTGGCCAAATCATTCGCTGGAATTGTCCAGAATGTTCTTCCAACCAATCGCGAACAGTTGTGGCCCGGTGACATGGCGCATTGTCATCCATAAAAATTCTATCGTTGTTTGGGTACATGAAGTCCATGAATGGCTGCAAGTGGTCTCTAAGTAGCTGAACATAACCCTTTCCAGTCAATGATCGGTTCAGTTGGACCAGAGGACCCAGTCCATTCCATGTAAAAACAGCCCACACCATTATGGAGCCACCACCAGCTTGCACAGTTCCTTGTTGACAACTTGGATCCATGGATTTGTGGGGTCTGCACCGCACTCGAACCCTACCATCAGCTCTTACCAACTGAAATCGGGACTCATCTGACCAAGCCACGGTTTTCCAGTCGTCTAGGGTCCAACTGATATGCTCACATGCCCAGGAGAGGCGCTGCAGACGATGTCGTGCTGTTAGTAAAGGCACTCGAGTCGGTCTTCTGCTAGCATAGCCCAGTACAGCCAAAGTTCGCCGCACTGTCCTAACGGACACGTCNCCCAGTACAGTCAAAGTTCGCCGCACTGTCCTAACGGACACGTCCGTCGTAGGTCCCACATTGATTCCTGCAGTTATTTCACGCAGTGTAGCTTGTCTGTTAACACTGACCATTCTGCGCACATGTCGTTGGTCTCGGTCATTAAGTGCAGGCGGTCGGCCACTGCGTTGTCCATGGTGGGAGGTTATGCCTGAAATTAGGTATTCTCGGCACACTCTTGACACTGTGGATCTCGGAATGTTGAATTCCCTAACCATTTCCGAAATGGAATGTCCCATGCGTCTAGCTCCAACTACCATTCCGCGTTCAAAGTCTGTTAATTCCCGTCGTGCGGCCATAATCACGTCAGAAACCTCTTCACATGAATCACTTGACTACAAATGAAAGCCCAACCAATGCACTGCCCATTTATACATTTTGTACGCGATACTACTGCCATCTGTATTTACATATTGCTATCCTATGACTTTCGTCAGCTCTGTTTACAAGTAACACTACAGACAAGAGCAACTGCATATATATTTGATTATTACTCTTATGTACGTTAACCACATGAATGATAGCAACTGCTGTGTCCAGTGTCGAGGGCCAGAAATCGCACACACTGTTCACTCAAACAGCCATCTTCATTGCGCACTGAAAATAGTGTTAGAGATTCCTTTACAGACACTGTCCATAGATGTCGTAACAAAATATACACATTACAAGACAAAATATCTCCCCTTTTGATTTACACAAAATATCTCCCCCTGTGATTTACATAAATGTAACAATAAAACACACACACAAAAAAAATATATATATATAATCTATTTTTCCCCACAAGAATACTGACTGACATCTCTGTACTATTCATACTTAACACTTCTTCTGTTAACAATTTACAAACTTTTTTTTTCTGTTTTAACATACATAGTCATACAAAGGACTACGACGTGTTACAAACTGACCTGACCTGGTCTAAGCTACTGGAATCTCATTGGCCTCTCCCTATTTTGTGTTACCTTGTTGTGCTATCACTATTTTGACTGAATCTCCTAAAGTCACTCTCACCGCTTTCTCTTCTGTCCATTTCACTTGCTTCAAACACCTTCACTCTCGTAACCCCCCTTACAGACAATGGTGTGGCATTACTATCTATAATGAGGTGTTTTATATTCCTTTCAATTTCGCAGTTGTTCTCTACACAAACACTGTGTGACAGTAGCATACCTAGTACTTCTGTCACTTGACCCCTCTCCCAGCTATTTCCTTTTCTTGCCTGAATACTATCAGCTACCTGTAGTTGTTTCAGACCTCTAGCACTCGTTTTGTAGTGCATCTGCTGCTCTGGAACTATGCTGTGATGTATCTTAGGGTTGAGCATATTTGGGTCATGGGGCATTAAACTTCGCACATGCCTACTGAACAGCAGCTGTGCGATACAGGTATATTGGTATCCTGCTGTGTATTTCAGCATTCCAAAAATGTTAGCACCAAGTCTTTCCCTTCTGCCCTGACTGCTCTTTTTTTTTTGTACTGTTATTTAATGAAGCCATTAGACCGAGCATATGTTAAACTGGAAGTTTTGTTTTGGAAATACCACCAGGTGGCAAACTGCCTGAACTCTCTCAAATTAAACAGAGGTCCATTATTGGTATACACCTTCTCTGGGATGACTTGTCTAGCAAAAATGTAAATGTATGGGAACTGGTAAAGTCCTTCAACCAAACTAGTTCAGGGTATTTGAAACATGAATCCACAAGTAAATAGTCAGCTCCTCCGAAGTGCATAATATCTGCCCATAATACCTGCCAAAGTCTTTGCGGGACTTCTCTGTTTGCATATTGAGCTACCTACTCTTCAAGTTGGGCAGCTATTTACGAGATCAGTCAGCTCTTCCATCATAAATGACCACAAAACACATTTCCTCGCACTTTTGGATCCCCATATGATTATAGTGAATTTGTTACAAGATATGTTTCCACATAACTTGTGGGATGGTTACTCGTTTACCTTTATAAATTAGCTCATCATGTACAACTATCTCATTCCTATAAGACCAAAAAGGCTTAACTGATAATGGTAAACTTTTCTTGGTAGCTGGCCATCCTTAAAATAACCTCCAGTGTCTATCTCAAATTTAATAAAACTATTATGCTCCTTTACCTTAAATGTGCAAAACCATTCTGTTTCCAATCCCCTAGTATTTACAAGAACATCAGGCCCACTCAGGAATTTAGTAAGATTAACTTCAAACAATTCTTTGACAGTATACACAAAACACTCATTAAAACCTATTACAAGGTTGTTTGAAATACATGTGCATTTAAATATACTACAGGAGCAATTATGCCTTAGAAAAAAAAAAAAAACAGATTACTAGGAATATTTTGACAATTTCCTTTTTTTGTAATACACCCCAGAACTAAATCCTGTAATACAGCTACATTCGTCTTTGTCATTAATAGACTCCTCTACCTTTGTGGCATGTTAAATAAATTGCTTTGAATTACACATTCTCGCATAGTGGTTCCTTTTGTGACATTTATGACATACAACATTATGATCTGGACACTTGAACTTATCATGGTTTTTTCCACACCTTCCACATGCACAGTCCCTGTCCCTACTTTGAAAGTTAGACTGTTGCGCTATACCTGGACACTGGTAATTATGCAGATTACGTGCACCTGCTTTGCCATCATAATTCTTTCTGCCATGTGATGGCTGATGTGGCATCTGTTGCTGATGAACTCTGCCTTCCTCTATCGAATGGAACTGCTGCACATGTTGATCACTTCTTTCTTGTGAAGATCCCCACCTGGAATTTCTTGATCCCTGCGTTGCACCACCTCGTGTAGATGGATTTGTCCTTGGCGTGCCATGCACTACATGTGCAATCTGTTCACCGGAAATATAATTTAGTAACTGATGCGTTTGTTCTGCCTCCTTGCATATCTTAATTGCTTTGGTTAAGGTCAATTTCAATTTTCGTAGTAATCTGTCCTTCAGTCTTGTATCCTGGATGCCACAGACTATTCTATCCTTAACTAAATCATCACGCAACACGTTGAACACACAGTTGGTACCCAAACGCCTCAATGCTGTGTGATGGTGTCACACCTACCACCGGGTGTAAGCGCCTAGAATTCCTTGCCATATTTGCTGCTGGTTACTACGTGAGCTGCATGGGAAGTGCCAATGTGGACTTGGCTTACCTGGGTACGAGCGCCCTGTCTGACTACTGCTACTGCAGAATGCTGGCTTAAGAACTGGCAATATACTAACGTGCGGGCCTCTGGTCTGCCTTCTCGACGACTGTTCGTGCCTTACCCCTTCCCCTGCGAGTCTCCAGGACAACTGACGACGCACGACGCAGGCCAGCTTGTGATGTCACCAGGGGTGCTCTACGCTACTTGAAATCCTTTTAGAAGGGGACGCAAAGTAGAATATAAGGCTTGTGTTCTCCCCTTTGCGGAGAGACAGGCCAGGGACTGAAATAGGTCGGAACTCTGTTCCATAACAAAAATGGGGAGGGACCGCTGCTTAAAATGATTTCAAAAGATAAGTGAGATATTTGGAAGTGTATTTTGTAATAAGCTGGGGTAAAATTTTGTAATCCTTGTTGGGGTTTTAAAAAAAATATCATGTATACTTGTTTTGGGAAAATTTTCAACAATATATATTTTTATAATAACATGGAATCCCTCATTTTTATTTCTGTGCAAACCTGAAATGAGATCAAACTACCTTTTTTGGAACCACACTACAGGGGGAGGTATTTAGCTGGGAAAGAATAAACCAGCTGAGGAAGTCGAGACAGAGCTGCTGTTTGCATGTGTTGGCTAGAAACGGTTACATGAAGACAGAAAACTGGGCCACTCTGCTTCTGTCGGTGTGGACAGTTCAAAGGGGTATGTCACTTAGGGTATTGACTTTGTTGTTAACATTTTAAGTTTGCTACAGTGTTGAGGGGAGTGAGAAATTTGGTGCACAAACTCATACCAACATAACTTCTGCAGGAGCAGTTTGTACAGTCTAGATTCAGCAGCTGGGAAAAGAATCCTTTCAATCTGCCCTTAAAAATAAAACATCTGCCTATCAGCATCGGTGATGGTTTTGATGTAGTATGTAGTGTGAACTTAGGTATGGTAGTAAAGTTGCTTGTCCAGATGACTAGAGTAATTTCACTTAATATCTGCGACGCATCTGTATTATATGCCCTAGTAATATTTAAGTTACTGAATCATTGCAATGTGTTGTAGGGCAAGTTATTCAGGATCGGTTACCATTTCGTGACTTTTGTCAGACTATGTTGAGGCAGACAGATACCCTGGTAGCTATTGCACTTTATCAAATGAAAATATTAGATAGAATTCAACGTCCCAGTGAATCTATGCAAGATTACGCGAGACGATTAGATTGGTAGAAGTATTGGGTTTGCAGTGTGATAAATCTAATTTGGTTGAAATCATGTTTTTCAATCTGTTACCAGAAAACCATATATTTTTACGTTTTCCACAAAACCGCAAACTTTACAGGACTTGCTAACGTTAGTTATTCAAGTAGAATTAACTATGGGAGATTGTAGTAGAAAATTTAATATGGAGGTTAAGCTTAGAAGGCAGTGTCAAATTTGTTTTTGATCAAACCATAAAAACTGAAAAATGTTCTTACAAAAAGGGAGAAGGAAAATCTGTGCAGAAAAATGATGGGAAAGAAGTACCGCAGAAAAATGGGGGTCAGTTAGATGGTAAAAAGTAAGAAAATAAAGAGTTAGGATATTCAAAAGCTGGATAGAACGGTAATTTGTTTCAGATGCAGAAATCCTGGGCATATTAAGTTTAAATGTCAGTTACTAGGGGGGGGGAAAAAAAAAAAAAAAAAAACTGCATTTTTTTTTAAACAGGACACGTGTAATAAAATCATGTGTGACACGCCGATTGGCACAGTGCAAATTAAAAGAAGAGAGTCTCCAGTATTATTTTCTTCAACAGACGGAGGTTTGATTAAGTCGAATGTGGTTGCCATTATAATGAAGTAATATAGGGTGTAGATTTTTTGGGCAGTACACACGCTTGTATCGATGTGGCGAATAAAGTGTTAAAATTTAGTTTCTCACCTGAGACCGTAATTGTGTTGCAAAATAAGCCATCTAAGTGTTGTCAAATTCAGCTGTTAAAACACACTGAAACTGTAACAAAAGAATTAGAAAAACTGAAAACAGAGTTTAGCGATGTGCTTGTGTTGAAATTAGGGCATTAAGCCAGTAGTGTCTGTGCCATATTGTGTGTCTGCGCCGAAAATGCAAATTTTAAACAACTGGTACATAAGTTGCAGGAACGATAAATTGTAGAGGAATCCACGAGTCTGTATGCTAGCCCTTCTTTTTTTATTGCCGAAAAAAACACCAGGTCAATATCGCTTGAATGTGATTATAGAAAGGTTAATCAAAAATTGTACGTGGATTCATATCATGTGCCTGTCATGGAAACTGTTTTCCAGCATTTGCAGAAAGCCAAATACTTTACAATTTTGGACCTACATTCTGCTTTTTGCCCATGGGCATTAATTCTGCCCCAAGCCATGTCAAGAGTGTTAAATCACGTGTTAGGACGGTATGTTTTTGAGTTCGTCATTATGTATATTGATGATGTATGTGTTTACAGTAACACGTTGGAAGAACACCTTAAACACCTACGGATAGTGTTAGATGCCTTGAGGAAGGCTGGCCTAACAGTAAATCCAGAGGAAATCAATTGGGCAGAACAGTACGTACGGTATCTAGATTTCATTGGGAAATTTACGCACTGACCCCAAAAAAATTAAAGCATTTATCAATTTTCCACAGCATAAAAATCTACGAGACGTAGAAGACTTTTAGGAATGTTTGCTTTTAATAGTAAATTTATTCCAAATTTTCTATAATTCACAGGACCATTAAACTTGTTAAAAAAGAAAAATGTAGATTTTGTGTGGAAATCTAAACAGCAGGATCCTTTTAAAAAACGGAAAGAAAGTTTAGCAGATTCTCCCGTAAGGTAATTGCCCAATTTCAACAAAGAATTTTTTTGCATTGTGAAGCAAGTTCCATTGCTATTGGGGCGTGTGCGAGTCAAAAGAAAGATGGTAATTTTGTTCTGGTAGCACATGCCAGTAAATTATTAACTCTGGCAGAATGGAAATTTGCTATTTATGAAAAAGAGTGTTTAAGTTGTATATGGGCTATGGAAAGGTTTTCGGATTATTTAGACCATGCTCATTTATTTTATTTACAGACAACCAAGCACTGAGCTGGTTATTACAGTCGCAAAAGCTAGCTGGTCAAATAGCATGGGTTAGTTCGCATCACGCGGTTTAAATTTACTGTGCAACACATAAAGGAAATAGCCAACTCCGTTGCAGATGCGTTGTCTCGCATGTAATGTGACGAGTTTGAGACGATAGTGGAAAATGGGGCTTAGGTAAGCAGTTAGCTGTCTGGCAATGTTTCCAACAGTATAAATGTTTTTGAATATAACACGTTGCAAAAAATTACCCAGTGCATTTATGGATATAAAAGAACATAAAAATTCTGATACTGAATGTCAGCAGATATTGTCTGAAATCAAACATGGGAATTCTAGTTACGTAGTACATAAAGGGTTTCTGGAAGAATGGACAAAAAAGGCAAATTTAGGGTTGGCATACAGGAAAATTTAAGGTCTAATTATCTTTAAGTATTATCATGAATCCTTTTACGGTGGATAAAACTATTACCCGTGTGTTAGAACTTCTCACGTAGCTCGGAGTGTGTAACGATCTTGAAAAATGTGTTAAGTGTTGCGGTGTGAGCCAACATTCAAAACCAAAAAATCGAAAACCAGGACAATATGCTGGCACAGGGGCATCATACCCTTGGGAGCATATTTATTTAGATGTTATGGATCCATTGCTCAGGAGTACCTATGGATATTTATATGTACTTGTTGCCATATATAGTTTTAGTAAATTTTGTTTCCTTTTTCCATTACGTACCATAAGGTGGAAAAGAAATATGTAAAGTAGTTATGTAGAGATTATATAGAGTTTTTGGGTCGCACACATTTGTAGAAACAGACAACGCCACGTATTTTCTTACCCAGGAATTCAGAGACTTAAATTTTATATGGGGGACAAAGATGGTGCAGACCGCCCCATACCACCCTCAGTGAAATTTGGTTGAACGGGTGCACAGAAACATTAAAATTGCCTTGCGTGGTTTCTAGTCCGATACGCAACGTCATTGGAATGACGTGTTATACTTACTTTTTTTTTGCGCTTTAATAACATTGTACATAGCGCACATAAATATGCTCCTTCCAAGGTATTTTTGGGAAGACGTTTGATGCACCTGCTTGTAAATGTATCGGCACTTCATAGCATTTGTTTGGAAAATGTGGACAATAGAAAACTGGAAAAAATATGGGTAGATGTGACACGTAATTTAATTATGTTATCACCACAAAATGGAACAAAAGAGTAAATTTTCGTATAAAGACCTAACTGTCAAGCCTGGCGATTTGATTTTAGCTGAAGTGCATCATCTCAGTTCAAAATTTGATTTTTTTAGTGCAAACTTGGCCATAAAATGGCGAGATTCGTACTAGATAGTCAGGTTTCTTTTGCCCGTGACATTATTAATTACCAACCCAAATTCTCCAAACAAATTAGAAAAAGTTTATGTAACCAAATGCAAAAAGTGTTATGTACCCTCAAATGCAGTATAAAGGGGCGACCCCTCCCCTAAAAATCTCTCACCCTGGCTGTTTCTTTGGATGTAACAATTAATCATCCTAAAGAATATTTTGTATTTTATGTAAGTAAATGTACGGAAAGATAAAGGTATCCATTGGAATATACAATGTATTACGCTTATAGCTTTTAGAATTAGTGTTTTATAAGTAATTATAGTTTAAAGCAGCCCCATCCCGGTATGAATAGTAATTGTATGAGTACTATGTTTCGTTCGTCATTTTAAGAGTCCCTGGTATGGTCTGTTACATTTGCTGTCTGCGGTTATCTACGAGACGCATGTTCCACGTGAATCGAAGCCTGTGGTAATGGTCTGGCCAGCTGAAACCTTGCGATTTTTCTTCAAGTTAACAACTCCGACGAGGTCATTCTTCAAGGCAGGAGGGATGTGATGGTGGCATATCTATTACCGGGTGTAAGCACTTAAGAGTTCCTCGCCATATTTGCTGTTGGTTTCTACATGAGTTATATGGGAAGTGCTGATGTGCACTTGACTTACCTGAGTGCGAGCGCCTCATCTAACCACTGCAACTGCAGAGTGCCGGCTTGAAAGCTGGCGACATACTAGCGTGCGGGCCGCTGGTCTGCCTTCTCGGCGGCTCTTCGAGCCTTACCCCTTCCTTTGCACATCTCCAGGGCAACGTACGACTCGGGCCAGCTTGTGACATCACCAGGGATACTCTATGCTACTTGAACATCACAAATCCTTCTAGAAGGGGGCGCAAAATTGAATATAAGGCTCATGTTCTCCCCTTTGCGGGGAGACAGGGACTGAAATAGGTCAGAACTCTGTTCCATAACATAGTCGAAGGGGAGAGGAGGCTGCTGCTTAAAATTATTTCAAATCATAACATACTGAGATATTTGGAAGTGTATTTTGTAATAAGCTGAGGCAACATTTTTTAATCCTTGTTGCATTTTTAAAAAAATATCATTTATACTTGTTTTGGGAAAATTTTCAAACAATAAATAACATTTTTTGTAACAATGAATCCCTCGCTTTTATTTCTGTGCAAATCTGAAATGAGATCAAACTACCTTTTTTTGAGCCACACTATGGGGGGTCTCCATTTCGTTGGGAAAGAACAAACCAGCTGAGGAAGTAGAGATGGAGCTGCTGTTTGCATGTGTTGGCAGAAATCGTCACAGCTGCGATGAACGAGTCTATGCTTTCATATTCTTCCTATACTCTATACTCTTGTGTTTGATTAGTCTTTGGAAGAAAATAATTATCTAGATGCTGTATCACACCATTACATTTAGTAGCTTCGACTGTGTTGGTACACCCAGCATGTCATATACAAACAAGTCTTGAGCCTTGTAGCCCAATATATGCAACAAGATGGCTATCTTAACGTCATCATCCTTTTTGTCACAACCCGATGCTTTGAGACACAGGCTAAATAACCGCTTCCATTGCTTCCAACTACTACCT
The DNA here is from genome assembly GCA_002778355.1 of Clitarchus hookeri. Lineage (NCBI taxonomy): Eukaryota > Metazoa > Arthropoda > Insecta > Phasmatodea > Phasmatidae > Clitarchus > Clitarchus hookeri. The sequence continues at coordinate 72,896 of NQII01003074.1, forward strand.
AAGTCTCCTTCAAAGTTAAACGCCTCAGGCTCCTTCAGGTAATCCATGTTGCAGCATGGGCGAAAAACACAACACCTACTTAGCTCATGAAATCATTATTTTAACATGTATTACCGTAGTCATGCATAGAGTTGCTGCTCCCGCGTTTGAGCTTGCACCAAAAGACGATTTATTTAACCGCGGAGCCATGCTGTGTCCAATGTCTAGGGCCAGAAATACCACACACTGTTCACTCTCAAATAGCCATCTTTATTGTGTATTGGAAATTGTGTTCAAAGGTTCCTTTTTGGTCCATAGAAGCCATATACAAAAGATACGCATTACAATACACAACAGTAAGGACCATATTCACTCAACTACATATTGCGGTACCTATTGCTATGGCAGTACTGTAAACTTCACGACAGTGTTCAGAGAAAATGTTCGGTGTTCCTGGGTGTCGTTTAATGTAGCCTTAATTGGAACACACCTATCTCTCATCTCTAATTTTACATATGAACTTATACTAATAGTGTTGCTGTCATGTGGTGCTTGTATCATAGTCAGTGTTGTGTATGTTGCCCACCTGCCTGGTATTACAATATTTTGCTTTGAAATTAATACAATTCCACGAAAATACAAAACATAATTTCTATTAATTTTTACATTCTGGCCAATACTATGTAATCTGTCATACAGAAAAACTATTAATGTCATATTATGTACGTAAAATAATAGTTGCAACCATAATTATTTCCACGTGCCAGCAATTAATTTGAGGGTGAATAAATTTTTTTGCAGGTAATAACAATATTACTTCCATTGTACTTTATTCAACCTCTTAATATTTTACCTTAATGTTTTCTTTAATACTTTCAATGAATTGTAATTAAACTGTGTATCTTCCGAAGCGTGCATCACCTTTAGATTCTCTCATGTGTGAACATATACACAATGTTGGCATCTTCTGAACAAATTTGGTAAGTACGCATCATGCACATACCAGCACATTGAAGAATCACCACATAGTACAAATCTCAAAATGGAAAATTTTTATAAAATAAATAAAAACTTTAACATAGCTGGCTGTTTCAGTTATATTTTTTTCATTAATGGGTCAAGAATTAATTTACTTATCTTTCCAGCATTTACAATGTCTTACACATAACTCCCAACAATCCCTCACAGCTAAATCCAGAAAATTAGTGTTAAAGTTAATGACAAGATACTCAACTATCAGAAATTACCTTTCAGTTGCCATGGTAAAAACTTAATTTCTACATCTATAGTCACGATGTTGTTTATATTACCAGTCAACATGAAACATAACAGAGGGTATTTGAAACACAGAAATGACATATCAACAATGAGTTCCACTCATGCTTATTCAACTAGGAAAAAATGCAGAAAAACTTTTACTATGTATAGGTGACAAATACCTAGCTAGATTTTTTCCTGCTATTCTGTATCACCAAGGTTTTTTAGAACACCTAAAATCTGTTGTCAGTCACCTTTGTTCTTTAAACCACTGTTACGCGAGTAAGTTGATGATACACAATCATTTTTGATAATGGATGTTCATTCTGTAGATGAAGTGACAAAGTGGAAAAAAAATATCACAACAGTAACAAAGTTTTATCTGCTTATACTGGAAAGGTTATGTTTATATTTGCATCAGACTCCCCAAGTAATTGGAGTCAGCACAGCCATGCAGAAACCTGTAAGTACATACTTGCAGTTGTCTGCCATGTTGAGTATGGAAGCAGGGGCGCAGGTGATAAGGTACTTGACAATATCCTTGTGTCCAAAACGAGACCCGTAATGGAGAGCCGTCTGTCCCGTGGCGTCAATGGACAGCAGCGAGTAACCTTGCGAGTGGAGAGACTTCAGCTGCAACAGTCCACACAAGATGCATTTACATTCTTAGTCTTTGCTTGTATAAAATAAATTCTAACACGCGCTGAAATATTTTGTTTCTGTACATAAAGCCCTTTCTCTCAAGGCTGCAATCTAAAATGTTTTTTTTTTTCAAGAATACTGTATAAGCAGTGCTGTCTTGCAAACATATGGGCATGATCGGCAGTTGCATCAAGAGTATAGAGGCCTGTGCTAATCTATGCATGCAGTGACGTGCTGCAGATAAGTACTAAACTAAACTAAAAGTACTGGTTATTGAAAAACTAATCTGGCATTTGAGAGGAAACATTTTGTGGTGGAATGTAATTTAGAAACATTTGGCTAAACTGTTTTTCTTTCTTTTTTAAAGTACAGGTTGTAATGACAATGGTAAAGCTGCATATTTGTACAACTGAATGATGAAGGTTTCAACTGGAACTTTAGTTTTTATTTTTACTATCTCTAAAAGTTATCGGGGGCTGCAGTGGCTGAGCGGTTAGCCTGCTCACCTTCCATCAGGGTGAACCGAGTTCAATCCCTGGCCGGGTCACTCCGGATTTTCGCCAAGTGGGAATCGTGCCGGACGATGCCGTTGGTTGGTGGGCTTTCTCAGGGATCTCCCATTTTGTTCGCCCATGCATTCCACCACTGCTCCATTCTCAACCTCATTTTAGCCTCATCGGCTTAAAGGTTAGCAGACCATCAGCATGCAGGATACACTGTTACCCAACTGCTAATGATGGTTACGTAATTTTAAACAAAATGATAACTTACAAATTTTAGTAGCAAATAATAATATAAAAAAAAAACAGTGTTATTAGTTTTGGTGATGTAACCGTTAAAGTAAAAAACAAACACCAAAATGGTAGTTTTACTGCAATGTCACCCATGCCTAAGGTTACTTCTATTTAGGTTGGAAAGATCAATGATAAAAGTTTGGCAACCAAAAATTTAGCCACTAGATAGGCGCTAGTGTGGCATGTGTACCAGATTTTTCTCTATTTTCTAGGTTACAAATCAGGATAATTGTAATAAACGTAAATCTAGTATAAAATAACTTAGTAACTAAATAAAACCTTTCTCTTTTATTATTCATGTAGATTTAAATTTTATTTAAAAGTGACCTCTTTGGAACACCGTGCACCTGGCGGTGGAAATTTTCCCTATGCCAGACTCTCGCACAAGAAAACTCCTTTTGTTTCTAACCTGAATAGAATTAACGTTACCCATGTCTCACTGGAAAATATTTTTTCTTCTCTTCAAACAGTTTATGTCTAGAGCATAATTTAATATTACACACTGTTCTGGATGAGAGACTGCCATATGGGAATAAGAGAGTTACTTAAAAAATTGAGTACTTAACATAAAATATGAATTATGTACGTGCGCAAAAGTACCTGATACTTCTTTTTTTCATTTTGATCTGCACCATATTGTGTCCTCTATGCAATACCCAATTTCTGCTACCTTCTGTTATACCCATGGGCACAACAGAAGGCATAAAAGTTTCTCTAGCAGAAGAGGATGACGCAGCTCGCGTGAGTTTATTCCTGTTATACTGGGCCTCATGATAGGCGGTTAATTGAGCTTGAGGTATATTACTGCAGGCTTATCTAGGCCTCACGTTGGGTAGTAAATTAACTTGAAATACGCCCCACAGTTGGGCGCGAAATTAACTCATCTCGCTTTGGTACACTGTTGAAGACATGGTGGCTTATCTGGTCAGAGTTAATGTCCTCCAGGCACCGACTAAAAAGTGCTTGGAGGTTGCGGGTATTATAATGAGGTAGACTATCACTGTTGTATTTTGAAGTACGAATATATTGTCTCGTATATATTCACAAATACACAACA
>NQII01003074.1:76978-125056 GCA_002778355.1 Clitarchus hookeri
GCTTCAGCTCCACGTGTCCCAAAATTTTCCACCTGCCTGTGGTTCCACGTGCCGCCATGAAGGCGCCAGCAAAGTGCGCTAGGCGGGGGGTGGTGTGAGGGGGGGATGGTTGTGAGCTAACGTTGTTCTATAATCCATAAACCTGCACGCGACAAGGAGAAAGAGTGCATCAGTTCATACCCACACGATACCTAACGTGGTAACAGAAAATTGTAAATGGCAGGCCACATAACTCGCAAATGGCAGACATCTGTAATTGGCAGGGGTACAAATGCAATCAAATCTTATATGTAAGCCCTTCGTGGTGCATGAAAAAAATACGAAGATAGTTTTTTTTCTGAAGAGTGCATTTATTCAAGTTTCTGAGTATGAGTACTATTAATGTATGGAAAATGATATGATTAACAGCATTGCTTATGTATGGAACACAAGGTAATATATTCACATTTATGTACGACCAATATTTACGCCACTCATTAAAACATAAGGAAATTATTTAAATACTTATCTTTAACAAGCATAATAATCAATCTTGTGCTTTCTAATTAAACAAACTTTTAAAGTTAGAAAGCCAAAACAAGGCAAAAATATTATAATACTCAAAATTATCTACATTAAATCACAGCTCAAACTATCTACATTAAAAACCAATTAATTTAATTAGCAAACAACAACAACCAGTCGATTTCACTGTGAAGTCACTTGCGTATTATTGCTATTAGACAAAGTGATTCTAGAAATAAATTTTTTCTAACAATAACATCAGCAATAATGTATCAAATAAAATAACTAAAAAAATTTTGTTACTCGACGGAGATTTGAACTCTAAACCTAAAACTATGCGGCGCAGGCCCATGCACCAATCCACTGAGCTATGCACACAACAGCCGCATATGACAAAGTCCTCAGTTATTACGTATTTTGTAAAGTTGTGCTTATTGTTTTATTATGACAGTGTGAGTAATATGAAACATTTCCCGTAACTCACGCGTACATTAAGTTTCATTTTGTACGTAAATACGTTTTACAGAACCCGTAATACTTTTGTAAACGGATATATACAGCTTGAGGTTGTTACTCAGGTGTCCGCCATCTTGACTGTCCCAGCTTCGTGGGTATAGCAGAAATTTAGAACACATTCTAATGCAGTTTCGGGCATGCCCATAGGTACGAAAACTGTTATACCTGGAGCCAGACCCCTCCAGAGGGGGCTGAATTGTAACCTACACGGGAGCAGAAAATGGATATGAAAACTGCTACGGAAATGGGTATCACGTGGAGCCAGCTTCAATACTTTTCCACATAGTTCAGTATTCAGTTTGCGAAACATATTTACTGTAAATAAATGCTCCCCCCCCCCCCAAACCCACTAAAATTTGCACTTCAGAAACCAGATGGGTGTTATGTTCACTTAGGCAATGTACAACATGAGCAGAAGCTATCAAGGTCGACACATACAGTCTGAAAATGACAAACATCTCTCAAGTTGCTTCTCATATTTCACAACCCACAACTTTAATTCTGCTGTACATCTTCCTCCCCTGCCCACTTTTCCAGCAACAAGTTTACAACGTAAACACGGCCACATGCACGTTACATCTCTTGTGCCGCCACTGTGAGCACTACTCGCCCGCTGTCTTGGGCACATTTTAGCAGACTGCTCTAAAAGTAACCCTCCAACTCCATTTCCCTTAACAGTTATTTGCTTTATTCTTGTCAAGGTCACGTGGGCAACACAATGATCACGGTCGTAACCATGAGCTTGTTTGTGAGAGGGGAAAAGAAGTGCTATGTAAACATATATCTCCAAGTAAGAAACTGTTCTTATCACCAGAAGCAGAATTTAACAGCCAGAACTTTGGCTCCTGTTATAAAACAAGAGTTGCGAGTGCCTTACCACCTTCAAATAAGAGTACAGAAATATGACGCTGGAAACTGGCTCACCAATACATCATTAAATCCAGACTGTCACCTGGCCTATACATATGATAACCTCTCTGATGCAATCCAAATTTCCCAATGCACTCTTGTTTACCTCTCAGCCACTGGGTTCACTAATTGCCAACCACCACTAAATAGACTGCAGTGAGCCATCACTCGCCATCTGAAGAAGCCGGTTTACCCAGCAAAATGCTGCAACGTACCGCCATGTGAGTACTTTAGTTTTTTTATCTCCATTTAGTAATGTAATTAGTATATAGCACCTTATTCCTGCCATATTTATTACAAAATAGTATTAGCATACATAGTAAAACCTTGTTAAGAAATATCCAAAGCAACTTAAAAAAATTGTGCTTATTAATCAGGAAAACTTATTAAAAGGGTTAAATTATACATGTATCTACAGACACGATGTAAAATTATTGAACTTACTTTTTCATGAGGTTTCACTATGTGCAGAGAGATATATATATATATATACATATACACACACCATATACAAATTAAGTGTCCTTCCCCTTTTTTCCTTCTATCTTTTCAGTAATTTCCCTCTTTCATAGTTTTCAAAAGGCAACAGAAGCCTTTACTTTTACAAACTTTGGTTAATCCAAAATAAGTCAATTACTTAACATTATTCTTCTACAGCTAACAAATCAATTAACTAGTAAATTATACCTACCATTTTCAAATCACCATTCTTGGCAGCTTTCAAGATGCCGTCTGACGTTTTCTCGAGAAGATGGCTGAAAAATAAAAACCTGCATAAGTACATGAAATATTATCACATTCATTTTATAACTAATAATAACTGTGTAATTTGAAAAGCAATATTTTCATTGGTGCGACATCAAAACTGCAAGGTGTGTATAGATGATCCTATTTGTGTGTTTCAGTGAATTGTGGGAAAATGTGAACAAGCCCATACCAACATGATGGCTGATCCCCACTTCCTCTCCCTTTTTCAGAATTTAGGTGGGACCAAAGTGGCACAACAGCTTGAGCATTCCCCTCCCATCAAGGTGAACTTGGTTCAATTCCCAGTGGGATCACTTCTGGCCGGTGGGTTTTCATGAGGATATCATGTTTCCCTCACCCTTGTATTCCGGTGCTGCTCCATAATCACCATGTGTTAATCAACCTCAAGTACGGTATTCTTGACTGTTGTTCTGTATGCATTGACAAATCTCTTCTAGTATGCACTAGAAACTATGGAGGCTATCCAAATAAAAAAATAAACTTTCATCTGCTCTCAAGACACTGATGTGAAGAGCCACACAAAGATATCCAAGCCATATTTTTATTTTGCCAACAATGTATAGTACTCTGTAAGGGAGTAGTCTCCTACTAGCATCTGGATATATGAGAATTTAAATGTTTTATAAATAGTTGAAATAAAAACTAATAAATTTTTCCAGCAGTATCACACATAAAAGTGTTATACAATACATTCTTCCAACAAATCTACGTTGCAGTAATCTCAACTTCAAAATTCTTGTGGCTGGTCCTGGTAACTAATTTACGACTTTTCTTCTTCATCAAAGTATCAGCATTTTTATCATCTTGCAAGCAGTGGACATAATAAGGACATTATCTATATAGTAAGGCATACCTGCCAACTTTAGGAAATCATAATTATGTAGATTTTGTAATCAAATTAAAATTATTAAATTTTTGAATAAAAATTACACTAAACAATGCAGGTTTACCATACATACTACTACTTAACATGAAAAAGGCCCATTACGCTTTACTACAATAATAACATAACTAAAAAACATATGTTAATATTTTATTACCTTTCCACTTTCAGTGGAATGTGAAACGAAGCATCAGAGCACAGCAATCTTAAAGATGTAACTAGCGCCCGTAGCTTTCTTTAAGACATCTGCATTGCGTTGTTAGCTTAATTGTTTAAATCTGCACTAATATAACGAACTAAAACTACTATCATAACACTATTATCTATTTTTGCTATGTTGTGTTGTATTCTGCTGTTTATGTTGAAATGGAACACTGTGATTTTAAAGAAGCAGCTGTGGCTTTCTTTAGGAATTCTGTACTAAAATTTTGTTCATAACATAAGCCTGATTTCCTGCATTTCAAAACCGAAATTGATTCTATAATGTCATTAGACATGGAGGATCTGAACTGGGTCCTGCTTTTTTTTTTTTTTTTCATTAAACTGAAAACACGCTTGCATTCTGCGTTGCTGTGTGAAATGGAAAGGATGGAAAAATTATTCTACATATTCTATTGTATTTTAAAATGTCATCAAAACCACGAATCCTGGATAACTTGGCCCACTTAACATCATCACTATCTCCTATAGCACTAAGGGCTGAAATGTCTTCTATCTGAAAAGTTGGGAATTGTTTTTTTAGTTTCATCCATAGCTGAATGCCTAGTTTCACCTTTTGTTAAAGCAAAATCAAGGGAAACAAATCCACAAAGTAGCGAACAGAAGAAAAGAAAAGTTGGCATTGTCGAGATTATTCACTCTTGCCACAGCTGCATTTATCAAGACTTCATTTTTTATGGGGAATTTGTGTACAATGTAGTCACATGCTGTGACAAAATAAGTCCTGACAAATGCAAAGAAAACTACTTTTCCTTTTCTTCAAGAGTTTTCACAATGCTTGATGCTTTACTTCCTATTACTAATTAAGTGTCGTCTTTCTGATTCTGAATAGAGTGATAGTTCACTTCAAATAATGAGCAACTTTTCACAGCTTTTGCTTTCACAAAATTTGATAGCTATGCTTTTAGAAAATCAAGCAACAGTTCTCTCAAAATATGAATGTGTGGAGATGCTGACTAAAGAATTACATTCAGTTTTTCAAAAGTTGGGAGGACACCTAGAATAAATGCACAAAATGCTTTATTTAGGTCAGAAGAAAGAAACATAAATAGTTTTTCTTCCAGATTTACAAACGGACATATATATTCTTCAGAATAGGAGCATCACTGTTTGCTGATGTCAAAGCAATTTTCTCTTTACTGGAATCAGTAGCAGAACCTAAATTATTCCTTTTCTCATATATGTTTTTCTGAGGGGAGACTTGAAGATGTTCTCATTTACGTTTTTTTTTAAGAGGGGAGACTCGAAGATGAAGGTTTCTCATTTACAACCTCTCCCTTAAAGAAACTAAGCAATGGTTCCCACTGTTCAAAAACCCTCAACAAACTTCTTCCAAGAAAAAGCCATCTTGAACAGACATGCTTAAGTATTTTCTTCGCTTCTGTATCACGGAGCTCTTGAAATTTTTGTAACCTTTCTTTTCTCTTTAAACTTTTTTCCAAATAATAAAAAAATGTCCTACAGAATGTCATCAACTTTTACTGGCAAAGCAGAGACAGCCTTTTCTGCAGATAAATTTATAAGGTGACAAATGCAACAAATCACAATAAACCCAGGGTGTTTTTCTCTTTCAACACTGCTGCAACACCATTTTTATGGCCAACCATTACAGCTGCATTATATGCACAAAATGCCATGCAGTTCAACAGGAATGTTATTGCATTCGAGCTGTGCAAGTACTAAATAACCTATATTCCGTCCACTAGAATCTCCTTCCAAGGCAGGGGTAGAAAGAACAGAGTTCACAATTTTCTCCTGTGTATCATCGTAAAACGTCACTATAATGGGATACAACTTTGAATTGGTGTCATTGCTTCCATCAGTTGAAACAGAAAACTGTGCATTCTGCAAACATTGTACTACAATAGATTTTGCATCAGAAGCCATTTCCTTTACAATTGCTGTCGTTTTTGTACGACCACATCCATACTTCTTTGCAATTTCAGAGTCCGGGAACATTTTTTTTAGTAGTAAACCCACATAATCTGCGGCAGTTAGGGGAATGTTGCGCTCTACCAAAAATGAAGTAAACAAACATTCTGCTCGTGTAATGTCCGAATCAGCATTTCCAGGTTTTGCAAAGAACTTGGAAATCTTCTGATTTTCTTCCTGGCACTTTATATTGGCGACATACTTTGCACTTTTAACGTGTACACTTATATCTGTTTTCCCACCATGTGCAATGTTTATGTCGCATCGGCATATACTACAAAAACCAAACCTATCGCTCTTGTCTGATTTTATAATACATGAAAACTCTACACTGTATGATTCCCGGAATGTCTGGTAGTTATACTGCTTCTTTCTACTCATCTTTAGTTTTAAACTTTGCAGAGTCTGCAATAAGTAACCTATCAAGACACCACAAAAACATGGCCGACAAGAGACATAATGCACACACCACATTGTAATCACAGTCCATATGTAGTTACATATAGTTTTTATCGCACAAGGTATTAAAATCTTTTAACACGTGTTTCAACTAGACTTCAAATTGAAACAGTTCACGGTAAAATCAACGTCTACACGTATTCGTATTCACAAACAAATCCGGTGCTATCAAAAACTCCACAGACGAAAAAATGCAACTCCAACAAACAATACATATGCGAAAATTGATTGTCACCCTCTCGTAACGTGATCTCTTGGATGCAGGCAAAATGAGTAACGATCTATATCGTCACAACACTACGATTTCAGTGTTTTAACGCAAAATAATCACAATAATAATTTTTTACCAAATCAACTAACTAAAAATCGGAAGAATGTACAAATTTGCGGAAAACAATATATGGCAGAATAGGAAAGGTCGGCAGGTACAGAAGGCCTACACTTGGCCATAGTTACAGTTTTTATCCAGTGTATTGATAAATAAAAGTCTTACATGATATCCATGCATTGATTCCTTGTGCAGAGCATTCTCTGTTGAGAATGTGTGTGGGGCAGTGGAAACCTAGACTACACTTTGGTCTCTGAAATACTACCCCAAAAAAAGGGTTAGGGTACCCAGGACATTAGACAAGATGTTTAAACATTCTCGACTTATGCTTGAACACACCAGACATGTGAATGGAGGTGGTGGGATGTTCACCAAAGAACATAGTCTCGAGGACAGGATGGAGATGATCACTCCAAATTCTGAGATATGCTGTGATCTTCCCATGGCAGACTACAAGTTGCCCCAAAAATCACAGACACACTTCCTTGCTTGAACAATTTGGATGGCAGTAGTTGGCATAATAGTTTTCTGTGGGTTGTTCTCCTCAAAAACACATCTGGTGATCTGTAATAATTTTAATGCAGATTTGTCAGAACAGATGACCTTGTTTCCAACATTGTTTTGTCTGGTATCTGGANGATCTGTAATAATTTTAATGCAGATTTGTCAGAACAGATGACCTTGTTTCCAACATTGTTTTGTCTGGTATCTGGATTTTGTTGCCACTATCACTTTAAATGCATTATACAGTACATTGCCAATGATTTTGGAAGAGCTCCTCTGTCTCTAATATTCACAGTATGCAGTTTACTGTGGGTAATTTTTGGTTGATATAAGGTCCTGGAGATGGTTGTTTAATTTGGAGGTTATCTGGGACACACCCTGACNTGTGGGTAATTTTTGGTTGATATAAGGTCCTGGAGATGGTTGTTTAATTTGGAGGTTATCTGGGACACACCCTGACTTGTGTTTTCACCTTTGTCTGCTTCAACACTTTTCTATTCCTTTCAGTGAATTTTGCCAGCCGTTTTCTTTTGAAGATGTCAGCTAACCGTGTTTTATGTAAGTTATCGTAACAGCCAGCATGGTGCTTCTTAAAATACTGTAAAGTTGTAGTTCTGAAATGCAACAAAAAATGTGAAGGGGTCCTATGATCGAAGTGGGCTCTGAACCACTTGGAAACTGGCTGTGTTTAAATGTTTAAACATAATACAGTATATGTGGGTATACAAATAATCATCAATTTAGGTTTCTTACCTATATCAGACTACATATTTAAAACATATTTGCATTGGTATATTACACAGTTTAATTGACTCCTCCTGTCCAACTCTGTTCTATGAACTAGTTAAAAACGCAAAAGACAGTCTTATAAGGTTCCATTTTGTAAGCATGTACATAATTTAGGCCTATAACCATTATCTAGGTCAGTTTTATGACCTTATAACAATGTCTATGTTGATGATAGTTTATTAATGAAGAAAACTATAATATTTTCAATATTACTTCTTGCAGACCAGTACTTCCACTGTAAGGTGAATTCAATTATGGTGCATATAAATCATGGTTCAGAGCTACATACAGTAAAGCACCGGTACAACGAACTTCATTACAACGAACATTTCATTAGTACGAACAAACCATTTGGTCCCACCAAAATGCTATACTTTCACATGTAAATAATTTTCAGTAGTATGAATTTTTCAATTAAAATTTACGGTCGATTTATAAAATATTCACTTTAACAAACACCTTTTGCGTTTCACAAACCCAAAAATTTTGGTAATTTTTTTTTAACGGAAATGAAATTAACTTTTTGCATCCACAAATGTTGTGGACACTTAACAATACGAAAACATAAACAATTTCACTGGTATTCTCATAGATGTTGCAGTTCTTTGGTGGTGTAATTTGGTCACAAGCTTTTGTGTTGGCTGATGCAACTAGCGCTTGCCGGCGGTTCAGTGGAGAACTACGTTAGCAGCAGCACAGTACAACGTGGTGCGGCAAAGAAAACGCTTGCAGCTTAGTGCCTAATGCAGGATTGTGACACTGCCTATGAAATCTATGCCCGTGACTTAACAAAAGTTTTACGTCAACCTATAGTCTTAGTNTTTCATTAGTACGAACAAACCATTTGGTCCCACCAAAATGCTATACTTTCACATGTAAATAATTTTCAGTAGTACAAATCTTTCAATTAAAATTTACGGTCGATTTATAAAATATTCACTTTAACGAACACCTTTTGCGCTTCACAAATCCAAAAATTTTGGTAATTTTTTTTTAACGGAAATGAAATTAACTTTTTGCATCCACAAATGTTGTGGACACTTAACAATACGAAAACATAAACAATTTCACTGGTATTCTCATAGATGTTGCAGTTCTTTGGTGGTGTAATTTGGTCACAAGCTTTTGTGTTGGCTGATGCAACTAGCGCTTGCCGGCGGTTCAGTGGAGAACTACGTTAGCAGCAGCTGATACTACAGTACAACGTGGTGCGGCAAAGAAAACGCTTGCAGCTTAGTGCCTAGTGCAGGATTGTGACACTGCCTATGAAATCTATGCCCGTGACTTAACAAAAGTTTTACGTCAACCTATAGTCTTAGTGCGTTCTACGAGTTACTTCGTAAAGTATGTAAACATTGTGTTTGTTTAATTCCGTGTTTCCTTCTGTGCCAAATGGAATCTGGTAAAGATGCTAGAAATTCCTTGAAGTGGAACATTCTTTAGGCCATGCACAGGCTCGTGTAAGCATGGGACAGAATCACATCTGCCACAGTTGCAAATTGTTTTGCCAAGGCAGGGTTTCCACCAAATACACAGGAAGTTGAATGCACCAAAGAAGAAGAGGAGTGTGAAGCTGCCTGGGTAGAAGTGAAGAAAAAATTTGACATTAATGAAACTTTATTCAGTGATTTTGTGTAAGTGGATAATCAGGTATCCACTTGCTCTCCTGTCACGGACGAGATACCCGCAGAGAACATTCAGGCTAGCAGCGATGACAATGACTCAGAAGAGGAAACCGAGATCAATCGTCCTGTGTGTTAGAAAGGCTTTCCCTGACATCTGTAAATTTATCCCATCACATGTCATCACTACAAAAAATAGAAAGAGATGTAACTAAAGAACTTACGAGACATGAAGAAGCAGACAACCATCGGGGAGTTCTTTTCTAAAGTTGAAATCAATTGGTGTCATGTTTTGTTCTTAAAAAATTTCATTTTCTTCAGTATTGTTTTCAAATGGTTTCATGTATGTAACAACTTTTATTGTTAACTGAATGTGCTTAAAACATTTTAGTNTTCAGTATTGTTTTCAAATGGTTTCATGTATGTAACAACTTTTATTGTTAACTGAATGTGCTTAAAACATTTTAGTTTATATCAGCAGAATGTTCTTGGCTGGTGTTTTGCTGCAGTGAGTCAGAATGTTTTAAAGGCAGGCCTACATTTTATGTAGTACTGTATTCTTGATTCATTTACTGTTTACTCTCTTTATGGTATTGTTTCTATGTAGTACATACCTACTTACTTATGATTATGTACATATAAAATGTCATATACACTACAATTACTGGCATATTTAAAATCGTACACTTCTACAATTCCAAGTGGTTTATTGATGAAACAAATTGCGATGCCTAAAATCTTTGATTTCAGTATAAAGAACCTCATTATAACAAACAAGTGGTAATTTGGGTCCCTTGGAGTTTGTTATAGTGAAGCTTTACTGTACTGGCCAAGTGATAAACACAAGAAATAACTAAACAATTCCATTATTGTCTTTGAGATACTGTAACTGTTACAGAAAGTTCTGCACTGCAAATAAGAAATTTACGAAAATAGATAATACTTCACAAAAATCTTGCCGAAGGATATAAGCAAGGGAGTAGTAATGCTTTGGAATGCAAAATCCACTTGTTTGCAAAAGATACTTCCAGCTCCTTGATATTACAAAACATTATTTTTAAGCGTAAAATTTAGAAAAATTTTGTTATATGTATATAATGTTTACAGCTATAAATATTTGTTTAATGGGTAATTAATTATATTAACTAGCCATTGACCAGCCAGCACGGTGCACAATACTGCTCCTACATTTTTATTATAAAGAATGAATTGTGCAATTAAATTATTGTTGCAACACAATTTTTCTGTTTTATTCCTTACACAGGATTTTGGCAAGAAAATACTGTTTATTCAGTGCATACATACATTTAGTGGAAAATGTAATGTACGATATATCATAATTATGCAGCAATACTTTTCACCATGCTGTTAATTATTCATTACAGAATTCTATGTGGGCCATGATTTTTGTAAAATACATTTAGGACCATACAAGATTAAACAATACGTAGCCAAATATGTACACTAGTGTAGTAATTTTTGAGTTAAGTATGGGTAATGCAAATTATTTACTGCTCTGTGAAGCATTGCAATTATAGTTCACGTTTGCAAGACAGTCGTCATGGATAATGCAGAGCTGACCTGTACTAACCAATATCTGAATAGACTGAAACTGTGTTAATAAAAAAATGGGTGCGTGTACTTATGTACATGCGTTAGAAGTTATAATTCTTTGGCGTGACTGAAATAAAATTTTATTACATATGCAAATAATTTACTCAAGTAGGAAAAACTATAAAATGACCAAAGAAAGAGATTAAATACAATTAATAAAGGTTTGAGTAAACAATATAATTAAATTACCATCAACATGCCAAAAGAAGTGTAACTTAATGAAATAATACTTACAAAAAATTTACCTCAAATACTTGAAAACATTTTCAAAATTTTACTATACAATTTTTGTCAATAACAAATTTTTCACGGCACAATGTAAGTAAAATTAATTAATAATATATATGTATTCACAATGAATTACTAATATAAAAGAAATGTTTTTCAATTTGCTTATTACATGAACTGATTTTCTGTCGGTTTTAAACATAACCACGTGCTATGTTGTGTACCTTGTGTTTGTATATAGCTAGACGATACGCGAATGCGCGTAGGGTCATACCCCTACCACGTTCACTGTCGAATTTCGTTACACTGTGTGCACGCAACTTCCGTTGCACACTAAACTTTTGCCCTCAACGCGCCAAAGGAAGTATAACTTCAAAAAATGTCTTTAATACGCAGTTCTCATTTACACAAAGTTGTCATTTTGCCCCCCCCCCCCCNTGAGGTCCCGGTAAGGAATTTTATTTTAAAAAGTATGCTCATCAAAAATATTTGATAATTTGTATTGTAATGTAACATCAGGTCCTCTAGTAAAATAAGTCATGCTGGTGATGCGCACTTCTTGTTTTCCAATCAAAGAGTAAACATTTTAATTTTTTGAGATTTTTATAACTATCACAAACAATTGTTGACACAAACCTCTTCATTACAAATTCCAAAAATTCAAGTCAATCGAGGTTCGTATTAAAGAGGTTTCACTTTATTATGTTTAAAAGAAATTATCATATTTGGCAAACACAATTATGTTTGCAGTTGTAGGAAGCAGTATAGTTTACAATTGTAGGCAGAGTCATTCTCACAATGTTTGTTATCAGTTATTAATTTTAAATTTCCATACGGCTGTCAACGTTACACTCACTGCTGGTACTAGTTGAAAGAGTAAAAGATGACATCTGCAGAACAAATTAAACAGCATATGATAAACAACAGTTTCTTACTAATTAGAGCATAAAATACATTTTTATCTGCAGTAGTCTTCTAGTTTACTTCCTTTTATGATTACATAATGGAACATGCATGATTTAGAAGAGAAGGAAAGTACTTCTAGGTTGCAGGTGTTGTTTTGCTGTAAACCATGGGACTTAGATTTGTATCAGAGGGCACAGAAATGTGAAATTCATGATCACACACATATACTAAGTGAGTTACTGTATGTAAAAAACAATTTGTTTGTGTATACCAAATATTTTGTGTGCACATGTGTGTATGCATCTGTATGTGTGTGTAAGCACAGCGATGTGCGCATGCACCAGCACTTACCAATATGAGTTGAAGCCCCAACCAAACAATCTCTCATGGATGCTAGCATGCAAACACAGACCATACATGCAGAACATAATTATAATACAAAATCACAGAACAGCAGAATTACCAAACTACTTGGCTAGATGCAAACTGTGCAGTTGCAAATTTAGTAAATAAGCACACACATAAAGTATTATAAGTTTACAAAATATTTCCATAAATCTATTACGTATATGGAACTCCAGAAGTAGGGCATAAAACCAAAATTAACATGACCATTCTGCTCCGACTTTTGCTTGTTTAACTTAACTTTGCACAAATTTCAGCACACGCAAGAAACCTGTCAAAAATTAGATACGGTACACCAATAACTACATCACCAAAATATAACTTAGACCTACTGATTTGCTGGCTAGAGGCATATTTCCTAGAAAAAAGAATGTTGCTACTGCAATTTCCATCACAGATATGTAATTAATATAAATGGAAAATGAAGGAAAAATTTGAGGCAACATCATACCAGATCACATCATACAAAGTCTCAGACTTGTACAATATTTANGGAAAATGAAGGAAAAATTTGAGGCAACATCATACCAGATCACATCATACAAAGTCTCAGACTTGTACAATATTTATGCATCACACAATATTTTTCTTCAGCAAATTATTTTCCATTAAATTAATTGTTTATTTTAATGTTAAACAAAGGTAGAAAATTAAACCACATTAAGGGTTTTTATACCAGAACTTTGTTTACAGTTGCTACAAAAACTCGCTGTGATGTGAATAAAACCCAAACCTTACTGCTGACAAAAATTACCTACATCTGGCATTTATATTTGGCATTTTCTGCAGTTTGTATAGTTTCACTTTAGTGGCTTCACAGAAAACTATATAAAGATCCTTAACAAAGGTGGAAATATGTCAACTTGTTTCCATGTAAGTTAATGTTACAACATACAATTACACAGTTATTGTATAATGTATGACAATGTTTTTATTAATTTTATATTTATCTATTGTAGCAGCATGTTCTCTTTAGAAGTTCCTCACTATACAGTTACACCACATGGCTCATTTAACATTCCCTACTGGTATCCTAGAGAAAGTGGGACACGTTGAGGCCCAAAATTCAATAGTTAATATTTCCTGTGCTATACTAACTAGCATTCTGTAAAATATAATTTTACTGTATTATTATATACATACAGTAGAATCCCAGTAATTCGTATTGTCAAGGGACTGAATGGTAAATATGAATTATCGAGATATTCAAATTAGCGGGATTACCAATAATCGTGAGCAAAAAAAGAAACATACATAATAACGAGATTAATGCAAATTTGCATTAATATGTAATGATAAACGCATGGCTACATATTATGTTTACATATTACTGTATATATAAATCAATAATTACATCAATTAAAAACACATTAAAAATTTACGTTTAAAAAAATCTGTAATTTTCTTTTGGTGCAAGCTTTGCAGACTGGTATTGTTGATGGCTTTGTCAAGTATGTTCAAAGCAGAAAATGCTTCATCGCCAACGTCTGATTTCGCTAAGAAATGGCGCACGTTGTTGATGTATTGTTTAGCTACTTTAGGTGTAATTGTCAGCACATCATATCATCTTCGTCATCACCTTCACCTTCAATGTTCTGAGATGGAGTCAAAATTTCGTCATAAATTAGAATCCCCGCTACCGCTAGGCCAACGTCAAAATGGACAAAATCTTCAAACGTTATAGAATTTTCTTCATTTTGAGGAAGACGATTCCCATTCACAGGGCATTCTGTCTTGTTCAGTAACTGCTGATGAAAATTCCACCTTCGTGAATCCACTAGCACGAAAACAGTTTTTTATTGTGCTTTCGCTAACACTTTACCACGCTTTGTGAGCAATGTTAATGGCTGAAAATAAGGTGATTTTATGATCCTCCCCATCCTCGATGCTGTCAAGGAGTTGCATCACTACTTCCTAAAAGGTTTTGAACGTTTTAATTATGCCCTGGTCTAGAGGCTGCGAGCTGAGAAGTAGTGTTGGCAGGCAAAAACACAACATTAACATGACTGAGCGGTGGGGTATTGTTCCGGGCCGTGCAATTATCCATGAAAAGCAGAATTTTTCGCTGCCTTTTCTCCATATTAGCATTCACTGATTGTATCCATTCCTTGAATAATTCGCCCATCATCCACGCTTTTTTGTTTGCACGATAGGTCATCGGAAAAGTTTTTATGTTTTTAAAACATCTTGGTTTGGCTGATTTGCCCATCATGAGCGGTCTTAATTTCTCAGATCCATCCATGTTGGCAGCCAACAATATGGTTACACGTTCTTTACTATTTTTTCCGCCATGACACTTTTCTTCCTTAAAACACATTGATCGGTCGGGGAGACACTTATAAAATGACCCCGTCTCATCAACAATAAAAATGTTGTTGGGCTCATAAGAATCGATTATTTCTCCCAATTCGTCTTTCCACTCAGAACAAACGTCAGCCGATACACTCGCACTTTTCCCACTAAGCTTCGTCAATTTTATACTGTGCCTTTCTTTTTAAACCTATCAAACCAACTATCACTCGCACGAAAGTCTTTAATTCCCATTTTTTTCTGCGAAAACTTTCACTTTTTCTCTTAAAATGTTTCCTCCAACTGGTACATTCGAATTCCGTGCTTGCGNGATACACTCGCACTTTTCCCACTAAGCTTCGTCAATTTTATACTGTGCCTTTTTTTTTAAACCTATCAAACCAACTATCACTCGCACGAAAGTCTTTAATTCCCATTTTTTTCTGCGAAAACTTTCACTTTTTCTCTTAAAATGTTTCCTCCAACTGGTACATTCGAATTCCATGCTTGCGCAAACCACTTTTTAAAATTCTCTTCTAGTTGTGGATACTCACCAGTCTTAAAGCTCTTTACTTTGCTGTCCGATGTCTGAGAGGCGATCTTGTCCTTGTTCTTCAGAATTGATTTTATTGTGGAAGTAGGAACGTTATCACGTTTGGACACGTCAATTTGTTTATCACCATCGGCCACGGTGGTAATGATTTATTTTTTCTTTAATGGAAAGACACTTATTAGCTCTTTTCGGAGGCATGGCTAAGACAGAACTGACTAACTTTTCACTCACTCTGCTCCTTCCTATCCTCTCATAACCGTAGACCGGACANGTAACCCTAGACCGGACACCAAGGCGCCTCTTAGTTCTGGGAATCACAGACACATCGCCTCACAGCCTACTCTGCGTCATTACCTGCCCTTCAAACCCTCCTATGTCCCTCGGTACCCTTCCGGTCTTTTTTACCCTGCCCGAATTGCATAAATCTAGAGCTGGTTTACAGTCTAGGGTTAAAAACATTATGAGTTAACGAGATTTTAAAGTTGTAAATAAGAATTATAAGACGTTTTAATTGAGCTCGAGCACCAAAATAAATACATATTATCGAGGGGACCGGAATGTATGGTTTTTTTTACGAATTAAAGGGATTTTCTCAAGGGACTGGCAAATTTGTATGAATGAGCGGGATATACGAATAATAGTGATACGAAATATCGGAATTTCACTGTATTTGACATTTCAAGGTCAAACAGCGTATCATTAAACACCTGCGAGGAGGAGGGGGGATTGACATGTGACCCTTATTTGACATAGATATAAACAAGACTTCACCTCATCTATACGTATCATCTCGTTACCCCAGGTGGGGTTTGAACCCCGAAACGACTTGCTATGAGAGCCTACAAGTACGCCCCTAGTTGCGGGGGCACCCATGGACACATCACCCAAGATCGTTTGCCCTTCACGCCACCCCCTCATGTGTGATTGAGGCTAGCCAAGCAGCCGATTTGAAGTGCCTAAGCTCATGCAACAAAGGCAACCCAGCATTACAGAGGCGCATAGTTTGGCCACGGGCTGAGGGATCACGCTAGAGAGCAAAGCTCCAGCCAGGAGGAGGAGCTCGCTGCCTGCACCCCCACTCGAGCCCACGGGCAGGTAGAATATATGGCAGTGCACTGCCGAGGAACGTCAGTGGTTCTCCAGTTGTACTTCTGAGTTTATCTCCAGCAGCTCGCTCCACCACCTCGTGTGCTGGGGCTCTCTGCTGACCCCAACGTCTTCACAACCTACCAGAAACTCTTCCAGACCTGCAACAGCAACCCCCGAAGAAGTCTTCAAATCCCTTGATCAGCCCACCCTTCTGTTAGTGTTAAACACCTACTACCCTTTTGGTAGTGGCCCTCGAAGTCCCTTCTAGACAACGACATTGAAATAGTTAGGGGCAGTTGTTATTATAGCTACTTAGCCGCATCTGCTCTTGTTTAGGTTAAACCAAGGTTCCCTTCACCTGATTTACGTAGTTTACTTCCTTTCAGTTCCTGATTGGTTGGGATGTAGTATGGTCCACTGTGTCCATTCCTCACGGAATAAACAAGTTTTCTCTCAAACCTCTGCCTCTAAGTGCTGATTCTAGGGTGACTGTGATTTTATCCTCTGTTGACGTCTGCCCACCATGGTAAAGCAGGAGAAAGCATCTTTGACAAACCAATTACCGAACCTAGAGTAGGACTGCGGGCTCTCTTAACCAATGGCACGTACATTGTATAACAAACCCAGTCGACGGCCACGCGTACTGTGCACCTGGTGCGCAGTAAGGCCGAACCATAATCATTAGCAACACAATCCAAGGGCTGTCAGTCAGCTAGTACAGCCGATTCACTTCATCCACCGCGCTGAACTGACGCCGGTTAGAGTAATCAGGTATGAATATGGTCGGCTCAGCCTCTGCTTGGTTCTACACCTAGCTAGGGAACATCGTCGCCTGCTCTCCTCTCGTGAGGCTGATATTTGCACCTACCGGAGTGGTACAAAGTGGCAGGAAAGGAAGGCAGCTGCGGCCTCCAAAGCTAACGGGAGCTCTAACCCAACCCCAACTGCATTTTGCTGCATAACCCCCCCCGGGAATGAGCTCAAGCCACCTCCCAGCTGGAGAGGCCTCACCTTCCAGCTCCCTCCCACTCATTTCAGTCAGCGATCAACACCACCGGCTGAACACACCCGAACGTCACTGACCTCCGTCAGGAATGGCCTGTTCCACTAGGGATTGCGAATCCCTTGTTCCAGTGTCTCCGTACAAGCAGCCCTCTCCTGGCTCACAGCAGCACCACTGTCGCCCCAGGTTAGGGCACTTGTTCCAGTCAACTCCAGCAGCTCGCAGCCACCCCGGACTACCACCAGCACAGGTAAACCCGTCACTGTGTACCACTCAGTACACAGGACTGCTAACCCCACACTTGACTTTGTACCGTGCCGCCAAGCCCCGCGCCCTGCATTATATACTAGCCGGGGCCCAGTCAGCCATCAAGAAGGTAAGCTAGTTGAATCACATTAAAACCTCGCCCAATCGTGACATCACCGTCAGCCAACCGACACCATGCGTCAAATTTTTTAATGCAGAATTCTGCTGGTGGTAGTTCTGTAGACTGCTGCATTTAAAAGTTTCAAAACAGGATGAAAACAGGTGATTGCCTCCAAGTGAACACTTCATGCAAATGACCATTGGTTGTGTAGAACAGAGCCTTACAAATCCCAATAACACTTTTTCACCGACTTGTTTTTAATGTGACAAAAATTGCCTTGTGGGTGAAAATGGATTCTTTATTAACCACCGTAGTCTCCACCATGCAGCAAGGGGCATCATCCAAAAAGGAAGGGCAGCATTCTGCTCATGCACACCTGTATATTGGGACTGGGCTAAAGGAAGTGAAGACATATGTACATATGTATAAATTTAATTTCAGAATCCAAAATCTCCGAAAGTAATGCTACAATACAAGGTATATACGTACCCCAACCAATCAAGACTTTGACTTGCTTGCATAACTTGAAATATTTTACAAGTCTCTCAAAATTAATATACACTAGAACCTCTCTATTTTGACCCCATTTATTTTGCCAGTCTTTCTATAACAACTAGTTTTTGAGGAACCATAAAAAATATGTTTGAAAATTTGAGGAAAATCTGCTGAAAAATAAATATGATGCTCTTTTTTGATTGCTAAACATTGCATTTATCTTGGTGAGCACTATGTTAGACATAGTGCATATCTAAAAGTAGATACCATCTCCCCTAAGCCACCAGTGCTAGCCAACAGCCATTGACTCTGCCTCTCCACCAACCCTCAGGTGGCTGAATGTTTCCTCGCACGACTACCGTCGCATGTTTATCCTGCGATTGTGCACCNCGAAAGTAATGCTACAATACAAGGTATATACGTACCCCGACCAATCAAGACTTTGAATTGCTTGCATAACTTGAAATATTTTACAAGTCTCTCAAAATTAATATACACTAGAACCTCTCTATTTTGACCCCATTTATTTTGCCAGTCTTTCTATAACAACTAGTTTTTGAGGAACCATAAAAAATATGTTTAAAAATTTGAGGAAAATCTGCTGAAAAATAAATATGATGCTCTTTTTTGATTGCTAAACATTGCATTTATCTTGGTGNAAAATTTGAGGAAAATCTGCTGAAAAATAAATATGATGCTCTTTTTTGATTGCTAAACATTGCATTTATCTTGGTGAGCACTATGTTAGACATAGTGCATATCTAAAAGTAGATACCATCTCCCCTAAGCCACCAGTGCTAGCCAACAGCCATTGACTCTGCCTCTCCACCAACCCTCAGGTGGCTGAATGTTTCCTCGCACGACTACCGTCGCATGTTTATCCTGCGATTGTGCACCTGCACCCACTGGCTTGCCTTCGCACTTTGCTTGTGTTATTACAACTTGGATTTCTCTTGGTTCTTTATTATTGTTTGATGACAAATAATTACACTCTAGTTTTTTTTATTCCACTTTAGTAACATTTTTGGCTATATTTTGTAAACAATTGTTGACAATCCCCCCACACGTTTTATATGGACTTCTTATTTCATTAAAATGGGTGGAAAAAGAGCCAGCTTGTCACACTACTGTATATGTAGACTGTTTTTGCTAAAGTGAGCACTTTTGAAAGCACTTTGTAGTTTCTTCTGTCTTCTGTTTGCATATCCTTCCACCTCATGTCAATATAAACATTGTCATGCTATATCATTTAATGGTTACATCAACTTGAGTGACGTCGGATGACTGACAACATCACAATCTGGCAAGGTTTTGTGTGTCGTTCAGACACACGGGCGGTATGCTTGGCTGACTTTACTGGTTGCTAACTGGACCTCGACCAGTGTATAGGTAGGGCGCATGGCTTGACGCCACAGCACAAAGTTGGCTGTGGGATTGGCTGTCCTTCGTATTACTGGTTGGCACACAGCCACTGGTTTACCCCGGACGTGGCCCGGGGTAGCTCCTAACTCGGCCGTCGTTGCTAATGAAGTTGGCCGGAACTCGTGCCCAGTCCTTGGGCAGAGGTGGTGCTGTGGTTGGCAGTGCTGAAGGGTGCCCGCAGAGGGCTGCTGGTCTTGGTGCTTCAGAACCACGGGTTCGCTATCCCCAGTGGCACATGATGTCCCTGACGGAAGTCGCGGCTGGCCGGTGGTCTTGAATGGGGGCTGAAATAAGGAGGGGGAGAGAGCTGGGAGGCGAGGTCTCTCCAACTGTTGGGTGGCTTGAGCTCATTCCTGGGGGGTTTTGCTGCAAAGTGCAGTTGGGGCTGGGTTACAGCTCCCGTTGGATTTGGAGGCGGTAGCTGTCTTCCTAGCTTGCTACTTCACACCACTCCTATGGGTGTATGGCATAAAGGTAGGTATTAAAGTCGGCCCCACAAAGGAAGAGCAGGCGACGATCCCTAGCTAGGTGTATAGCCAAGCAGAGGCCGAGCCTACCAGAGTCGTACCCAATTACTCCAACCGGCGACAGGTCAGCGCGGTAGTTAGAACGGTGGGTTTACCCTGGATGTTCGACGAAGTGGATGTGGTCCAAAGGTGGGCAGACCTTTAGAACTAGTCTATCACTCCTTCTGGCAACAGTTCAGCGTGGTGGATGGAGTGAATTGGCCGGGCTGGTTGACTAACCGCCTTGTGGATTGAGTCTCTAGTGGTTGTGGCTCTACTGTACTGCATATCAGGTGCACAGTATGGGTGTGTTTGAGACGTACGTGAGCCCGCAGTGCTACTCTAGGTTAGGCAATTAGGTTTGTAAATGACTGTCTCCTGCTTTTCCTGGTGGGCTGACGTCTACGGGAGAGACAGTCACCCTAGAATCAGCACTCTAAGGTTTGATAGAAAACATGTTTATTCCGCGAGGAATAGAAACAGTGGCCTGTACTACCTCCTAACTAACCAGGAACTGAAACGGTAGCAGACTACAAATACCAGGTGAAGGGGACCTGGGTCTAAACTAGACAAGAGCAGATGCGTCTAGGTAGCTATAGTACTAACTGACCCTAACTAACTCAATGCTGTTGTCCAGAAGGGACTCTGTTAGCACAACCAGAAGGGTAGTGCATGTTGAAGGGGGTTTGAAGACTTCTTTGGGGGTTGCTGGTGAAAGTCTTGAAGAGCTTCTGGTAGGTCGCGAAGACGTTTATGTTTGGCAGAGAGCTCCAGCAAACGAGGTGGTGGAATGAGTTGCTGAGAATGAACTACAGTTCTGCGGCGGTGCACGGACATATATTCCACCTGCCCGTAGGCTCTCTGTGGTACAGGGTGAGCTCCTCCTCCCGTGGGCAGAGCTGCACTCTCGGGTGCCATATCTCTGTCCGTGGCGAAAGCAGGCGTCTCTGTCATGTGGGGTTACATTGGCTGCGTGAGCTCAGATGCTTAGCTGGGCCACTTGGCTGGCTTCTATCACACGTGGGGGGTTGGCGTGACATTTGACAAAGGCAAAACTAATTTGGCTGATGTGTTCGTGGGTGCCCCCCGCGTGTCTAGGGGCATGCTGGTAGGCTCTGGTAGCAAGTTGTTTCCGGGTTCAAACCCCACCTGGGGTGACATGACACGTGAAGATGAGTTGTAGTATTGTGTTTAAATTATTGTTAGTCGGCGTCACCCATCAAGTCTACCGAGTTTAACACAAA
The DNA here is from genome assembly GCA_002778355.1 of Clitarchus hookeri. Lineage (NCBI taxonomy): Eukaryota > Metazoa > Arthropoda > Insecta > Phasmatodea > Phasmatidae > Clitarchus > Clitarchus hookeri. The sequence goes on from NQII01003074.1 coordinate 98,533, forward strand.
TAAAAAAGCACCACATAATCACTTATAATGTACAACATAAATGATAGAACACTTTGTTTTACCGCATACAGTACTATAGAAATGACAAATATTTTGCATGTTGAAGTGTTCTGAAACAAATTGTGCATTTGATTTCGGTTGAGTAGTGCAAAAATCACATTTTTCCACTGTATTAACCCTTTCAAACCTACTTTAATTTATGGTTTCAAGTGTTGCAAACAAAAACTTTTATGATGTATTCTGTACTTAAGTCGACACAACACTTTTTTTGTTATCACAGCCAATGAGCTGTAGACTATACGTTCGGCTACAGTAATATGAACCAATTACGACATAGAACAGTAAAACGATTAGCAAATCATTAACCCACTGGTTATATGATTGGTCATTGAACTTTACAGTATGCAGTACAGACCAAAAATTACCTTTACGTGTGTAATGTACACTGGGTCTAACTGGGCTACGATGGTAACAATATGTGCAGACGTATAGAAATGTCCACTGCAGTAGTGTATGCATTCGTGTGCGTACGTACAAGTAATTAATATGAAACATGCAAGCAGTCCGTGGGTGAGGTTGTACATGCCTGTAGATCCGTGGTAGTTACACGCGAGTCAGCTGTGGGAGAGAAGACCTGGAATAAGGGAGGCAATCCACAGGCATGGTCTGTAGGCACCTGGCAAGTACTCACTGCGCACAATTACATGGTCGCTGCCGCCCTCTCCTTCCCTCCCTCACCCAGCGCGTGTGAAGCAACTCTTCGTCTGTGTTAGCAACGTTACTTCACGGCAATATAATCTTGTCGACCCCTACGTCACATTTTGAAGTGAATAATATTATTTCCTTTTAAAAACTTTTAATTTTTGAGAAACAGGAGAACAAGTATGGTCATTAAAATTGGTTTATTTACTACCTTCAGTCATTAATAGCTCAAACTTGACACTTTCCGTGAGTTACGGGTGCTCTGTGCTGTGCATTATTTGGTGACTAAGAGGTTTCATACATGCCCTTCCAGGATATCAGTTTATTCAGAAGACGCATGTCTACACGAATAAATATATATTTCAGTAACATATCCTCCGATTTCCCCGCAAAAAGTCACTGAAAATTTACATTGCATTTGGTCCCCGTGCAATATNTTTCAGTAACATATCCTCCGATTTCCCCGCAAAAAGTCACTGAAAATTTACATTGCATTTGGTCCCCGTGCAATATATTTAAATGTTTACGACGACAGAAGTAAGTCAAATAAACGTGTGGGTAATCATTTTATTCAGAAGACATCCAACNATATTTAAATGTTTACGACGACAGAAGTAAGTCAAATAAACGTGTGGGTAATCATTTTATTCAGAAGACATCCAACTACTGAATTAAATTAATAGTCCATACAAAAACATGTTGAATTTATGCCAGAGATGATTAAACATGGACTTACAATGCCTAGCACTACTCTATGTTTTTAACATTAAGAGATAAAGGATTTTAAGTAAATGCATCTCTGATATTTTTTTTCAGAAGACATTTACCTACTAAAATAATTTTATATCCAAGTGTAATTTTCACGCTAGAGACTATTGAAAACGGACCTCATGCAAAAATGGAAAATTTTGACATATAGGGTCAAAATCAGTCCAAAATTTCCCAAAATATCTATTGCAACAGACCTGTCTTAACTACCTAATTTCTGGAAATCATGAAGGGTTGTTTTAATAAGGGTCAACCATAAATTCAAATAAACTTATCGATCTAGTTACCCAGAAGAAAATGAAATGCAAAGAAATGTGTATCATATTACAAAAAAATATTTTTTTTTNCTTATCGATCTAGTTACCCAGAAGAAAATGAAATGCAAAGAAATGTGTATCATATTACAAAAAAATATTTTTTTTTCTGACATGCAGATTACAGTACTAGATTATATAGTTTTGAGACTGAACCAGAACTGAAGATGACAAAANTTTTTTTTTCTGACATGCAGATTACAGTACTAGATTATATAGTTTTGAGACTGAACCAGAACTGAAGATGACAAAATTGATGGAGCCATGCAAGTTTAATAGCTGTCAGTTCTGCTGCACATTCTTGCATGCATTTCAACATCCAAAGCATGACATGCAAACATTCAGAGCTGTGATTCTCCTCATGTGAACAACAGCATCATATGAAAATACAGTGCATGAAATGTGTACATGCATTCCCTGCTTATTGCCAACTACAAGATATGCCAGACAGCTTGGCACATTATGGGTCTCACATTCACATAAATTTGTTTATGAAACTGCAAAAATGCTAAATATAACTCCCTCATATGGTGATTCCTGACACTCTTGACAAGTTGGGAGTGCATAAATCGTGTTCTGTTCCCTACCAATTTCTTGTGAATGTCTCTGTATCACAAAAACCCATCAACGTAAAAAAATACACGTATTTTTTACACAGTATCTTTAAACTTACTGCACTACCTCTATAGCTCATTTCTGCAAGAAAAAATTTACATTATCATTTATCAGTGATTACAAGGAATGATTGTTTCCCAATCCATGGAAGCTTTGACAGGCATAGATTTGCCTTGATTTTTCATACTAGTCAAAAAAATTTTGATTGCTCTGATAGGTATGCTTACAACAAGCACCTTTGCTTTAAATAGCAAATGCTACTAATCCACTTACTTAGTATGATGCAAAAGTTCCTGGATTTAATTTTTTTACCACTTTATTACAAATGCCATTTACTAGACTGTAATTGAAATATGTGACAGAATGAAATCATTCTTGCCTAGAATGAAAATTGATGTTAGTGTAATGGCAGCTGTCGTCAAGACAGAACATCTTGCATAAATGGTTATTGCTACTTTGTCAATGTAACGAGACAGACCTTAGGATAAAGCAATGTATGGCAATTAAATATTCCTGTAAAGATATTTTTTCTGCTACAAAGATTACAGAATTTATTTAAAAGGCTTGTGGTGATACAGTAAAGAGGGTTACAATTTTTTTGTGGTACAAATGGTTTCAAGAGGGGAGAAAGTCAGAAGGATGATGAACACAGTGGCTAGCCAACTAGAGTTAAAGTAGCATAGCTGTTGTTGACAAAATGGTCAAAGAAGACTGAAAATTGACATTAGATTAATAGCAGATACACTCATTTTCCCATAAACTGTGATTCTATGGTATTTGAAGAAGATTTCAGACAGCAAAAACTTTTCAAAATTTGTTCAATAGGGTAAACAGACAAGTGAGTTGCTGCTTGCCAAGACCTGTTTCTAATGATGACAACTTTCTCACCAAGGTTATTATAGACAAGATTTAATATTTTGCACATAATCTTGAAATAAATGGTTGAAGTACCAAATGAGTCAGTGAACATTCTCCACAACAAAGAAAACTGTGCATCTAGAAATAAAAGAATGAAAACAGTGTTTTTTGACAGCAGAGGCTTTGTGCACAAAGTTTATGCAACAAGGTTGCACTGTGGGTGCAGAATATTATGAAGATACATTAAACTGCCCTATTTTGCACATTCCTTGAGTTTGTGCCATACTATACACACTCACAATATTTATTGTTGCATAACAATACGCAGTACATTTAGCAGCACAATCATTGAACACTTTCANCTATACACACTCACAATATTTATTGTTGCATAACAATACGCAGTACATTTAGCAGCACAATCATTGAACACTTTCAGCATCAACAAGTCACAATGTAAGACTGCCCCCTACACTCACAAGTTATTGTTTAGTCTCTAGTGTTCTGAAAGTCTTTGTGTACGTAACATGAACTGTCTCGATGGAAGAGGAGCTCAAGTTACACGGGCATNCTCTAGTGTTCTGAAAGTCTTTGTGTACGTAACATGAACTGTCTCGATGGAAGAGGAGCTCAAGTTACACGGGCATATGAATCTCACCAGCAGACTACTTCCAGTCAAGATAAAATGGCCAATCTGCGAGTGCAGTGTTCAATGTGTTTTATGATACCTATTTGGGACGTATCCCTGGTTCTCCAGCCAAATTTTTTTGTTCTTTGTGTTCCCAATTATTCTCCCCTAGATTACTTCCTGTTTCTGAAGGGTGCAAGATTTAATACAACTAAAGAGATTCAGACAGCAGTGATTGACAATTTTATTGCTTTTAATAATCGACAAGTGTATTGCATTTTATGGATTTTATTTGAAATAAGTAATATATATATATACACATTTTTCTATTGGCTTTTCCAGGGAACTTTTGGACTGCACTGTGTAAATAAAAAAGGCAAAGCATAATTCTTTACATATGGTTGTATATATTTATATTTCTTTCTTATCAATTAAGATTGCTTTCAAAAAAATTAGATTCTTACTATAACAATTAATTACAAACTTTGTAAACAATAAATTTGCTAACACAATTACTGTGACCCATAATACACTATAAGCTGTCCATTAAATCATTGCAGATTTCAAGTGCAATAAGAAAATATAATTGTTTTATGAATAATTTGCACATTGCCTGAAAACATAATTATGTTAAACCTTGCTAGTCCCAAAGAAAACTATAAAGCTACAATTTGCCAGTGCAAGAATTTCATGTTGCTTGCCTATGTGCTATAAGGACTACATCACAATGGTGAGAAATTTGTGGTAATCAGAGTTTTTTTTTTGCAACACTGCAAAATTCTGTCATAATAATATATCAGTAAGTAAAATAATGCTATCTGTCCAAGTCAAAATGCCTTGGCAATAATTGTGTGTGTCAGCCAGTCAAATTTGATGGAAAAGTGAATTAAAGTAACCTATAACTAATTGCTTGGTTCAACAGGTTAAGCAGGGAATGCCAGTAAGCAATCACAAACAATAATAATAAAAAATGCTTGATTATTGATAAACGCAAAGCAGATTCTTTGTTACATACACATGCCTTCTAGCACTGAGTAAAGAAAAATGTCAGTAATCAAAAAGTTAATGAATGGCTGAAAGAATAAGAATCCTAAAACTTGACTATTATTTTATTACTGCTGTTTTTCATTACTGCAGTACTTCTATATCTGGAACCGACAAGTGAACAATTTTTTACTGNATTATTTTATTACTGCTGTTTTTCATTACTGCAGTACTTCTATATCTGGAACCGACAAGTGAACAATTTTTTACTGGCAAACAAATTGTAATAGAAAAACATTTGAGTTCAAATGTTTCTCATGTAAAATACCTCAGAAATAAGTTATTTAACATGTTTATGTAGCTTTAAAGACACTGAACACAAGGCATCTAAAACAAAACAGTCCATTAAAATGTGTGACATCTAGCAACATTACCTTATCTCAGTGGACAGTAAAGAACACGTACTATGAACATGCTGATGTGTAATACTAAACACCTTTTTTGCGACATCATGCCATCAACACAGACAGGACGCAGACATAGCATTCCTAAAAAAATCTGTTCTGGAAACTGACTTACACCTTAAGTGAAAGACATTCTCACAGCCAGAAAAAAAATATAAGAATGTCATTCCAACTCTGTTCCTTCATTTCTATGCAAAATNTGAAAGACATTCTCACAGCCAGAAAAAAAATATAAGAATGTCATTCCAACTCTGTTCCTTCATTTCTATGCAAAATGAATATATTTCAGCTTCGTTCCTTCGGTACTGAAACAAAACCAAAGAAAAATTCTTCCAAGACCAAAAAATTTTCAATTTGCAGCAAAACATAAACATTTCTGAATTGAAAAAATAACCTGACCTTAAAACCCTGAAAATACACTAACATTCTATGAATGGAGAGTAGACAATTCTCGTATGAGAAATTACAACAGAAACTGTTATGCTCTATCTCATTCATACAACATTTTAAAGAATAAAATGCCAGAGTTTGCTACTAAACAGTTCACTGGATGTGGATGGACATATGGTTAACTGCTTAAAATAAATTCTTATACCTGTAGTCTATAAAATTCACACTAACTTGTACATAATTAAAAAGAAATGAAAAAGAAATAATATTTGGTTATTGCTTTATTTTTACAGTAAGAAGTGTTATTCTTAACTTTCTATATAATCATACTCACATTTTAAAGTTTAATTTTCATATTACAAAATATAGGTATACATAAATACATACACTAATGTACAGAATTTTGGAACACATTTAAAATGTGAGCGTATTGCATACTTATTTGTTGTGTAAGGGTTGTTCTAATGGATTGTACAAAGCATAGTACAATAATAGCTAAAAACTTTGAAAATTTTACTACAGGCTAAAACAGGATGACGAATTATGTTGTATTTCAGATTATTGGGGAGAATAATTCCTCACACAACCATACCAACAGGTACAGTCTGATGGTCTACATCTGCTATTCATGACTAAATCATGGCACTTACAGAAGTAATGATACTGAAGCACTTAAGAGATAGAACAATTACTTCAACAACTATTTTATTCATTACTCACTGCTCAAAGTTTGGGGGAGCGGCACAGTTAGGGAGCATATTTTAGAGGAAAATAACATGACAACAGAAAAGTTACAAAACAAAGATTAAATACAATAATATGGAATCTAACAACAACAGCAGAAAACCAAAAAATTCTGAGTTTTAGGCAATATTGTACATATTGCACATATATTTTTTATTATGTACAACCAAAGATATCGTAAAAAAACTCTATACTTCACCGTTACTAATGAAGACATACAAACTGAAGGCAGTTAAAAATGTTCTTTCAAAAATATTTTAATGGGCCAGGCACTCCATCCCTTGAAATAACCCTTGCAAATATGCAATACAACACTGACAAACTTATTTTTAACTAAAAATATGACAGTTGATATTATACAAAACCGTAAATTTTATTAGGTTATATGTTATAACATGGTGAAACCTAAACGTAAGTTTGGTGGCCTACTTTTTGCCCGTTCAAGTTGCAACGGAGCAACGGATCAATGTGATTTTCGTACAAAGATAGTTGGAGGGTTGGAAAGTGACATAGGCTACTTTTTATCCCGAAAAAATATCTCATTCCCTCAAGAAATTTTTTTAGTAAAAATAGCGCTTGGGGTACAATGCTGCATCAATGTAAGTTGTTAATGTGTGACAACGGATTAACGTAATATTTTGCAGAGAGATAGTTGGAGGGTCGGGAAGTGACATAGGCTACTTTTTATCCAGAGAAAATATCTCATTCACTCTGGGAAATTCTTATTGGAAAATAAAAAAGTACACAAAGGAATAAAAGTGCAACGTCACAACCTAGCAACAGATCAACGTAATTTCTTGCACAGAAATAGTTGGAGGGCTGAAAGATGATATTAGCTACTTTTTATAGCAAGAAAATATCTCAAAAAATTTATAAACGATAATAGTGAATCAAGTCGGAAAAAAAATTGCAACCAGTGCGCTCTCTTGCAATACACTGTCCAAACCGTTAAAGATGGAACAATATTGTGTAGCAAAGAATTGTGTAGAATAAAAAGACCTAAAAAAAACTCTGCGGTATTATATATCTATCTGTAACAGAGAAATACTAATAAGTTTTTTTACCATTTAATTCATTGAGATGTTGAGTTTTATAATATGTGTAGAGTATAAAAGATTGACACTAAGTAAAATTCAACTTTATTAAAAAAAAAAAAANCCTACTTTTTGCCCGTTCAAGTTGCAACGGAGCAAGGGATCAATGTGATTTTCGTACAAAGATAGTTGGAGGGTTGGAAAGTGACATAGGCTACTTTTTATCCCGAAAAAATATCTCATTCCCTCAGGAAATTTTTTTAGTAAAAATAGCGCTTGGGGTACAATGCTGCATCAATGTAAGTTGTTAATGTGTGACAACGGATTAACGTAATATTTTGCAGAGAGATAGTTGGAGGGTCGGGAAGTGACATAGGCTACTTTTTATCCAGAGAAAATATCTCATTCACTCTGGGAAATTCTTATTGGAAAATAAAAAAGTACACAAAGGAATAAAAGTGCAACGTCACAACCTAGCAACAGATCAACGTAATTTCTTGCACAGAAATAGTTGGAGGGCTGAAAGATGATATTAGCTACTTTTTATAGCAAGAAAATATCTCAAAAAATTTATAAACGATAATAGTGAATCAAGTCGGAAAAAAAATTGCAACCAGTGCGCTCTCTTGCAATACGCTGTCCAAACCGTTAAAGATGGAACAATATTGTGTAGCAAAGAATTGTGTAGAATAAAAAGACCTAAAAAAAACTCTGCGGTATTATATATCTATCTGTAACAGAGAAATACTAATAAGTTTTTTTACCATTTAATTCATTGAGATGTTGAGTTTTATAATATGTGTAGAGTATAAAAGATTGACACTAAGTAAAATTCAACTTTATTAAAAAAAAAAAAAACCTAAACAATAATTTTGTAGTTTACGTGAGCGGAGCTGCGGGCACAGCTAGTTTACAATATAAATTGTTTGAAGTAATGAAAAGAGAAAATAAACAGTCAAGTATACCTAAATCATTGAAATGGTTAATCGTACCGCAGTGTACTAGTAAATCTCGCAAAACCACCTGATAAAACATTTGTTAGTCACAACAAACGAAACAAACAGGAAGACGTGGTTTAACGCAGTTAGGCGAGACATTGAAGATGTTTAGCCAAAATCAGTTCTTTCTGTTTGCGAAGACCATTTTGACGTACACAATATTTAAGGTGTTTATGTTTCCCCTATGTAGGCAGTTTTAACACTGAACTTCTTAATATCTACTATTTACATCTGACCTAACCTTCATTACGGTTCTATGGTATTGTTTAATACATACCACAACACGTTTAGCAATTCGTATATGATGTAGACGTGAGCATAAAAAAATATGTTAACGTATTTTATAATAGTAAAGGCATATAAATATGTTTAAAAAAAATTTTGCCACACAATTTAAATTTTACATTTTGTAAGCTTATACATTACAAGTTAGGTCTAACATACAAAATTTGGTATAGATATTTTTTACTAATTTAATATTACCTCTAACATTCGTTTCAAGAGCACAGTTATCATATTAAGGCTATATTCACATTGTATGCCTAAATAATAACATGTCACGATGTTAAGCCATGAAAATTAAACATGACGTGAACCGCATGTTCACGAGTCCTTTTTGCCCACTGACTGCCGCAGTATGCCCACACCAGACGCACCACACCGACAGGCTTGTGGGCACGAGTGCATTAGTGTTTATTATTTATTCAGTTTATTTCGTCAGTGTATTTGTAAATAATGTCAGTGTGTAATTCATTTATAATTTGTTTTGTCATCAGGAGACAATTTGCCCAGCCACAGCCAGAGACATGTGACATTCTACATTTGGCAATGCTGTGGCTGGTGCAATGAAAACATTTAGAATAAGTATTATCATTTTTATTATGTATTTGTGTAATTGTAATTATGTTTTGTTGTGTTAATTTAGTTCATATCATTTTTCATCCCATAATCATCTTTTAGTGTATATTATGTTTCACTGTACCACCGCATGGCGTCGGCGGCGTCTAGGCGGCGGAAGCCGACGCACATTTCCGGCAGTATTAGCCAGGACTTGGACGAGCTCGGACGTTACGCTCTCCCCACTCCGCAGAAGCCCTAGCAAGGACATCATCTGTCGAACAGTATCGAGTCGCATCCGGAACATTATAAATCATTATCATCATCTGTTTCCTGACTTAACTTGCATAGCGCAGAGGGGAGAGCGGCGTTATTATTTATCAGGAATCAAAAGTGCATCTCGAGACTCAGGTTATAAGACCACGTGGTCGCTTGTAGTTCCGGGCCATTCAGGCCACGTGCCTTCTGTGTAGTTGAGTGTACATAACAGGGTAATAAATACCTTCACAACCAGCANTTGATAATCAAGTAAGGCGTGCGAGGTGGCCCACAACCTCGGCAACGTGTGCATGACGGAGTGTTTACCAGAGTCCCTAGGCTGTCGGCCGAACGACCCTACATCTCATCAGCTCACCGCAGAGCTGTGGCGCCGGGCACACACATATTACTTCACAACTCTGGAAACACCGCAGATCAAGTTGGCTTTATCGTCGTAGCCAAGCTTGGTCACGTCAAACATTAGATTATTTGGGTGGGGCTCAAGAGTCCCTCTTGCAAAAAGTTGGGTTTATATTATACAGTATTTTTCAAGCATAGCAATATCTAATAAATTTCAGTTGTTTTGATTTTTCTCTAGTTAGCTTTCATAAGCCTAAGACAATTTAAGTTAAATAGCAACTTAATTTTTACTTTCAAAAAATTAAAATGCATGTTTTTAGAAATGTTTATCAAGGATAATCTTACTTTCATGTTCGCCCTTCTCCTTTTTTTCTAAGTTACTGGGATGGACGTTACAAAAAATTACGAGGCTCACAAAATTGACACTAATTAGCCTACGTGTTTTATGCAAGTAAACTGTATTAATTTTATAACCCTTTCCCTTAAATAAACAGAAATAAAATAGCTTTTGAGAATAAAACAAATTCTTAAACTTTTATTACGGATTTTCTTAGCTGTATTTAATCTCATCCCAGGTATTAAGTGTTTCTCAAACTACCATTTCTATATTTTCAGCTTATGTGTAGAGATCTTACAGTTTTAAAATAAAGTGCAGACACAGCTATCGTGACGTCAGAATAATAAAAAGTATGTTAGGTACACAAAACATAAGAAACAATATGTTAAAAAAGTTATTTTTTAAATAATTTTTTAGTTTCTAAACACTATATTTGAGGCCTCAATATAGAGATTATAAACGAGGTGGAACGTGAAAATACAGGTTTACCGGCCGGCAGTGTGGCATTCTGCTCGTCACCGGCCCGCAGCTGCTCGAGAAGTCGTACGGTGTCGGGTAGAGATGTCACCATACTGCTTGTTATCTGACATTTATAAAGCGAAAAAAGTTTTTTATGAATACTGAAACGTGGTTTAGAATCTGGAAATATTTGTAACCTTCTTTCTCAACATAACATTACGTTTAATTTCTAAATAACGTAGTTAATTTATCACACATCAAGCATGGCGCGCGACAACACAGTACACACACTGCAGTCGCAGTCATTACAATTGTGTTATTCTTGTGAATGTAATACCTATTCCATATTTTAATTTCCTACTTTGAATCAAAGCAATCGCAAACATAAACACAGATGATGATAATAATAATAATACGTAAATAAATAAAACGTACAAACAAATAAGTTTTAACATGTGATGTGGGCCTACAGTCACTTTGAAGATCACGTTCTTACCTTTGTAATTTTACACCTCTTATTTCAAGTTATACAAAACAATGGGAATTTAAGTAATAAAGTAGCATATCTGTATCTACTCGTGGCAGATTGTTCAACTGCGCTTTCACAATGTTGCCTTCCATTTTAGTGCTGCGTGTTTCCAACGTGCCGGAGCCGGCTGCCAGCATATGACTAGTGACGTCAAACCAATGAGAGAGCGTTCCACATTCACGTGACAGCAGCCGCGAAAGTAACTGTCTTAATACTCAAATAACTTTGTCAAAACCAATTTTTATGCAAAAAATGGCAAATTTTTATTTTCATATGCATTTACAAATAAATGTTTTTGTATCATTTTCAACAATATTGGCAAAATTTTCATGTTGCCCATTAACAAATTCCCTTAGGCACTAGTGCAGGGGTTAAATAAAACTATTCAGTAGTGTTCTCAAATGCATTCAAATACATATTACTGAGTTTGTAAGTCACAAATGCCGCTTCTTACATAACAGTTTTGAGGTGCATCAGTACAATCAACTGGGAATTGCAACTCAAAGTACACTACACTCATTTGCAAAAAAATTGATCACCAAGAACAAATCACGCGAGTACAACAAAGGTTGCCAACAGTCATAGTAAGACATATGCCCCATTTGCGTGTACTGTGGATTGTTTGCATGTATGTACCACTATGGGAAATACATGTCCCTCCATCTATCATAGCTGCAAGGCACAGAATAAGGCTGCAGTAACAGTTAAGTTCAGTGAACACACAACATGCCCCTATGGTGCTTTTGACAAGCCTTTGACCAGCTGGATGAGTTTGAGAGAGGCAGCATTATCGACCTCCGAGAGGCAGGTTGGACGTTTCGATGCATTGCTTGCCACTCAAACTGTTCTGCCTAAACTGTGAGTCAGTGTTGGACGCAGTGAAAACAGGAGAGCACACACCCATTGAGAAGACTCAGATCAACCCCGGCGGACCACCGGCAGGGAAGATCGTTGCATTGTGCAACAGGCTGTAAGCACTCCACGGGTATCGCTGCGCACCATCCATGGACATGTCATGGCAGCTGAGGATATGTCTGTGTCCACCAGTACTGTATCCAGGTGGCTAGCAGAGCGAGATCTGTCATTGGGGTTCCCCCGTACGATGTCTACCATTATGACCTGAGAATCGCCAAGCACACATGAACTTCTGCCAGAAAAGGCAGCATGTCAGCTTGCTGATTAGTGATGAGCTGTGTTCAGTGATGAATCACGGTTCGGTCTGGATACAGACCATGCCAAAATTGTGTCTGAGAACATCCTGGCCAGAGCCATGATCCAAGCTTCATTATAGAGTGGCACCGCCCCAACAAGAGGTGTCATGTGGTGTGGGGTACCACTTGCTATAATTCCCGCACCCCACTGATGGCAAATGAAGGAACCCTGCAGTACGGCGATACATCCAGGAAATTCTGTGATCATGTGCACTCCCCTTCCTGGTGCAGCTAGACAACCACATTTTACAGCAGGATAATGCCTGGCTTCACACAGCATGGGTATCTCTGGTCTTCCTTCGTGATGTCAATGTGCTTCCTTGCCCAGCGAGATCCCCAGACCTCCCGCCCATCGAGAACGTTTGGGACCAGGTTGCACTGCAGCTTCGGCCAACAGCAACTTCTGCCGTTTGCAACTACGGCAGATTTGGAGGAATTAGTTGTGCCAGCTGTGGCAGGATATTTCCTCAGAACATCCTATGTCTGTATGCCTTCATGCCCAAATATCACCGCCTGTGCTACAGGTGGTCTAACACCTTACAAAGTGCATACTGCAGGTGGTCTAACACCTTACAAAGTGCATACTGCAGGTGGTCTAACACCTTACAAAGTGCATACTGCAAGTGTTAGTTCCCCTGCAATACATGTTTGGCGTGGTACAATATTTTGATGTTTTCTGTATATGCATACTACCGCATCCTGTGCCTGCACCCGCTTACATGCCTCTGCAATTTCACCTTCAGGGTGATGAATCCTTTTTGCAAATGAATGTATTACATGAGCACTAAATGGTTTGAAACAGACATCTGCTGCAAAATGAATATGCTATGGTGAGAATGTATAGTATGTAGTGCAATTATGAATTTGATATATTGTGCAAGATACGCATACACAGTTACCTGTCCGAATGAAGTTTAAATCTTTGCATTATTTTGTAGTTGAAAAGGAATAATAATTAATGTATTCAGCACTTTTATTGGAAATTTTATTTCTCTGTAATATACGTAATACCTTTTTGTCTGGTTTTTTGCCATATTTTTGGTTAAGTTTGTTAACTGTAATTATATGTTCACAATGAGATCTTGAAGTCGAGAACCATAAGGATGGTGTTACAACTTGATGAGGGAAAACAAAGGAAATATCATCCAAAGACGTATAACAGAAGATACAGCAAACCACCATTCTAACTCCTACCTTCTTCATTCCACCACATATGCAGGGCGCACAAAAGCTGAGAAGATAGCCACTGCTCAAACTCAACGATTTGTAGGTCAGGCGCCCACTGCCAACAGGTTTATACACACTTGCGTGAGGAAGCTGCTCATCTGAGGTCCGTAATCATCACCGCCACTTTCATATGGCAGACTCCATCCAGAACCAGTAGTTACAGCTCAGCAGTGTCGACCTACTATCTAAGGTGCTTAAATGTGCTGAGACCAATATCATTGTTACTCCCAACCCCACTTAAGCTCCATCCAGAACCCATCAGACCTAAATCAGTTACAGCAGTTACGCGTGAACTAAAATTCCCCTGGCTTCTGCCATCAGATAAACCTATCAGTTCTTCACCACATTCATCCCTACCCACACTACTACTCGCACTGCTGCCATCTAGGCATCTCCACAGACTGAGAGAAAAGTTACAGAGTTACCAGGGAGGGGCCTCATCCATTAAAGTATGCCGTGAATGGAGCAACTGCTTCTAGGCTCTGAGGTGGGAAGAGGCTTGGCATCCATACTGATCCAGATTATGAGTCATTATTTTCTCTGTACTTGAGAACTCTTTCAAGATGTANAAGAGGCTTGGCATCCATACTGATCCAGATTATGAGTCATTATTTTCTCTGTACTTGAGAACTCTTTCAAGATGTATTTCTTTATAACTTTCCTCTTGTTCCTCCAATCCAATGATAGTGCAGAAAAAATTTGTCTTTCTATACACATGTATGGGTGGTATACAGCTCTGCAAGTTTTAATAGTTGCTGAAACATGAAATTCGCAAATTCCCAAATACGGAAGAATGGAAATCGCACACAATGGGTATAGGGTCATCCAGCAGTCAACTGTATGCTGTGAGTACTGTGCCTTCAGTTATAATAAAGAAACACTTTCCAACACGGGCTGTATGAGTGTATGACATGCCAACACACCTGGTAACCTGGTAGATTCACGCTCTAAGTTACAGCATAAGGGGGAAGAGAAGGGAATGGCAAAGTTTGTGAGTACCCCTTAAAATAAATGTATGAGATGTGGGAAATTTTATGTGTAGGTAGGGGGGCGGAGAGAGAGGGGAGATATATATATATATTATTCCCCAGCAGTGTTCAGTCTCTGGAGAAGTCTAGTGAGGAGGTCCAACAAGAAATACAGAACAATGTCAGGATAGACTGCATACTGCATATCATTTCACTTGTCCACCACCAGACCCACCCCCTCCCCCCTCGCCTAAACCTTTCTTTCCTTTCATCATGAATGGAAGCATCAATAACATAAACGACCATTGTAAGGTAACAATTTTTTTCTTCTCGATGTTACCAAATGTACAAAGATGCATCACATGTTGAACTCAGTGTATATCTNCACATTTTTTTTCTTCTCGATGTTACTAAATGTAGAAAGATGCATCACATGTTGAACTTAGTGTATATCTGACATACATTAAATTTAATTTAATAATTTCTGAACCGGAATATCTCATTTACAAATTATTTACTACTTCAGTATAGTACCATAAATAATTCAGTTTATCATTTTCCCACAATATCAAATGCAATATGTACCAATGTATAGTCTTGTGGCAAAATTAACAGATGTGCAACTGCAAGTGTTTACAACAGGACATTCACATACACAAGCATGAAATAAGCATAATCAAAATTGAGCACTACTGTTTGTTGAAACTGAATGTGGTGGCTAAAACCAATTGTCTGAAATTGGAATCATAAAAGATAAGTTACCATGATGGAATACTTTTACACTACCAACACTTTAATAAAAAAATTAATTCAATTTTTTTTTGTTGAGTTGAAATGAAAGAGTAGTGCTAAATTATAACAAATGATTGTGACTTCCATTAGCAAGCAGCGAGATTGGAGAGATCAAGTACGTATTGCTAATACTGTTCCAAGATAGAATCCAGCAGTCCACTCTTGACACTACAATCTGGGAATAGTAACACTGAAACTTCTTTTTTTGGTAACTGTAAACAATTTTGTTAAAAAATTTAAAGGTAATAGGTTCAAAAATTTGCTTGTTGCATTTGTTTTGATCACTAACAATTGTAATTCTCTTTGCCACTGCTGTATGTTTTGCAAGGGAGAAACATTTTAAAATAGACACCATCCTGCTAGAACTTGACTGTCCATCCCTTCCATCAAGGCCTTCAGGGTTTACCTACCCATGAACACCTGCTAGGGTTGCCTAGCTCAGAGACAGCCCTTTGCGAGACCACATAATAATAAAAACACTGGACATAACTGCTGAAAGGAGGAATAAAAACACATCTGGGAGCAAATAGATTACAGCAATTACTAATTCATAACCAGGTATAGAATTTTTTTTTGTATGTGAATGTTTAGCACAATAGGCGAGGTGGAAACTTTGTGTGGTATTACACATAAAAAACATTAAACTAATTGTGGCATCACAAAGTGAAAAATCAGCTTCAAATCACTTGTTTTGAGAGCCAAGAAAGGAAGGAAGGAGGGAAGGAAGGAAGGAAGGAAGGTAAGAAAGTAAGAGCGGTGCACATAACCATGACTGAGACAAAGGATGCTTACAGACTCTCCATTACCTACCACTGTGGGGCCTCTGGTGTGTAGTATTTAATACTTAACACTGCCCCAGAACAAAAAACGTAGAGGCACCAGGACAGCAGTATCGATCAAGAGGGTGTGCGTGCAGTTCTGCCGCCAGAGTGAGGGCAAGCAGCTGCCTTCCCATCACATGTCACCTTGGCAGTTCCATTGCACATGACTCGTTCAGAGCAAAGGGAGCCATGTAAACTATACCTGGATCTCTGTAAAGCGAGCAAAGATACAGGTAATGGTCCTGTGATCATAACTTAACATTTAAATAATAAATCTGACACGTGACGCTCTTTAATAAATAAATATAAACATGACTTCGCCTCATCTGCACACGGAATCACGCAACCCAGGCAGGGTGTGAACCTCGAACAACTTGCATCCAGAGCTACCAGCACGCCCCTAGATGCAAGGGCACTCCTGGACAAAGGCAGCCAAGTTAGTTTGCCTTATTATCAGACATCATGCCAACCCCGCTTGTGTGATAGAAGCCAACCTAGCGTGCCAGTTAAGCGCTTAAGCTCACGCAGCAGATGCAACCCCGCATGACAGAGACGCCTGATTTCACCAAAGGCCGAGAGATGGCACCAAAGAGCGTAGCTCCGCCCACAGGAGGAGGAGCTCACTCTACCACCCCGCACCTTACAGAGCTTACGGGCAGGTGGAATATATGTCCGTGCACAGATACACAAGGGCAGTTCTTACTCAGCAGCTCGCTCCACCACTTCCAGTGCTGGAGCTCTCTGCTAACACCGACGTCTTCACGACTTATCAGAAGCTCTTCCCAATCTTCACCAGAAGCACCCAAAGAAGTCAACCCCTTTTCTACATTCACTACCCTTCTGGTAGTGGTACTGAGTCCCTTCTGGATAACACCATCAAGTTGGTTAGGGTTAGACAGTATAATAACTGCCTAGCCGCATCAGCTTTGTTGGTTCAGACCCAGGTCCCCTTACCTGGTTTGTGAACGTTAACTTGTTACAGTTATTGCTAAATTAGGAGTTAGTACATGCCACAGTGTTATTAACCTCGGAGTAAAAAACGTCTTCTATTAATCTCCGAGTACTCATTGCTAAGGATGACTGTAACTCCATCTTCCGTAGACGTCAACCCACCAGGGAAGAGCAGGGGACCGCGGCATTCCCAACCTATTTTCCGAACCTAGTGTACGACTGCAGGCTCCCTTAACCAGGTACACGTAAGTCANGGTTCAGACCCAGGTCCCCTTACCTGGTTTGTGAACGTTAACTTGTTACAGTTATTGCTAAATTAGGAGTTAGTATATGCCACAGTGTTATTAACCTCGGAGTAAAAAACGTCTTCTATTAATCTCCGAGTACTCATTGCTAAGGATGACTGTAACTCCATCTTCCGTAGACGTCAACCCACCAGGGAAGAGCAGGAGACCGCGGCATTCCCAACCTATTTTCCGAACCTAGTGTACGACTGCAGGCTCCCTTAACCAGGTACACGTAAGTCANGACCGCGGCATTCCCAACCTATTTTCCGAACCTAGTGTACGACTGCAGGCTCCCTTAACCAGGTACACGTAAGTCAAAACAATACACATAAGACGGCCACCCATACTGTGCACCTGGTGTGCAGTATGGTAGAGCCACAACCATTAGGTCACAACCAGAAGACGATTAGTCAGTCAGTCCAGTCCATTCACTCATCTACCGTGCTGAACTGTCGCCGGAAAGTGTGAGAGATTGGGTCTGGAGGTCTGGGCCCTTTGGTCCCCACCCACTTCGTTGTTGGACTCCCGGGGTAAACCCACTGCTCTAAAAACAGCATTGAACTGTTGCCGGTTACAGTACTCTTGTACGACTCTGGTTCGCTCGGCCTCGGCTTGGCTCAACACTAAGTTAGGGTACTTCGTCGCCTGCTCCTCTCTGCGTGGCCGACCGTAGAACCTAGCTACATGCCTTACACCCATATGTTGTGTATTAGAAAGGCAGCTAACTACTACAAGCTTAAATTGGGCTGTAACCCAGCCCCAATTACAATTTGCAGCATAACCCCCGGCAACGAGCTCAAGCCGCCCGACAGTTGGAGAGGTTTCACCTCCCAGCTCCCTCCCCCTCATTTCAGCCCCTATTCAAGAACACTGGAGAAGCACATCCCGTCGTCGTCGGCCCTCTGCCAAGAACTTAATGTAGCACTGGGTTTGACAGACACACATAAAACTAGCCCTACCATGACGTCCCCATCAATCACAGACGTCGTGCATCAAGTGTTTTGTGGCGCCCAATGTGGGGCCACAGCGCTTAATTAAATAGTGCAATCAAGCAGAACTAGGCCAGCACGACCTAGAGATCCAGTTAAACTAGCCGGGCATCCAACCGAAAATCAGTCAGACTTCAAGGAGACTGAAAACACACTGTAGCGCTCAACTGTAACTAGCAGAGATGTCAGATACAGAAGCTAGCATAACCGACAAAGGAGACGCAACAAACACCATGGCTGAGGCCACTATCGAACAACCCGAAAGGTGCCATATAGCACACCTTGCCCTGGCATGGGGGTAAATATTATCATATGCGCACACTGCCAATACAGCTTCCATTACCTCTGTTTGAGATGTACAGGCAAGCCCAGGTGCACAAGACAGGCTAGAGTTCAGATGTAATGACTGCTGAACCCACCAGACTGCATATTGCAGCTGGCTTACTTGCGCTGGGCAAGGAATTAATACAGTAAGATGCATTGTCTATGCACAGACTTATCACATATGCATAGGCTGGCCAGATGCCAGATGAGCGAATCACAAGACCGGGCTATCTGTATAGGTGTGAGGTTTACAGACGTGCAAAGGAATACCGACCAGATAATCCTGGCATTCGCCATAGCATAACAACCACTCGAGGTAGCGATGGGCCTCAACTTCCGGAGTTTGCAGGAAGACCACAAGAAGACCCGATAATGTTTATCCTAGACTGTGAAAAGGAACTGTGCGATAACCAATTTACAATTAAACAATGGGGTTGGGAGGACCCAGAAGCAACTAAGGGAAAAAGCCCTCAAATGGTGGAATAAATAAAGCGAGTTTATCACTGAGTGGGGGTAGCTGTGTTCACTCATTGCCACTCAGAATTCAGGTGAAGAAGCCGAGATTTTTGTGAGGTGAAAAGTGCAGATGTATAAAAGAATTTTTCCTAAGGGAAATGAGGAAAGCTGCGTGCGCCACATTACACGCATGCTACTTCCCAAATTGCGGAATTTACTACAAATTCCGAAACCGCAACAGTCAATGATATAGTGGAAAGGGTGCATCAAATAGAAAGAATTTAAAAGGCACAAGCCCTGCTTGACAAAACATGTGCCAGTAAAAGCCAGGAGACAGATAAGCAGTCTGAGCGAAGGGGGAACCCTACCCCTTCCCTTAACCAAGATGCTTTTTAAGTGCTGGTTTTGTCCGGAAAGGCACTTGAACCAATATTGCACAGCCAAGCACGTTGACCGGGGGCAGGGGGAACAACAAGGGCCCCTGACACCCCGCAGAGACAAACAGAGGCTAAAGGACCCAACCAGGCGGGAAATGCTGCAGCCGGGATGCAAAGCGGGCCACGACCACCGGGAACCATGGGGCCGTCTTCCTCCAAAGACTAGCTGAAGAAAGTGACTCATTAAAAAGCCCCGCAAATAGAGGTGGAAATCAAGGGACATAGGACACTCACCCTATTAGATTCCGCTGCTACGGGGAACTTTATAAGAAGTGACTTGCTCATCCATGCATGAGCTTCATTTCGCCCACAAAACCGGTTGGTACACATGGCATAACACGACCACAAGACCCTTAAGGTCAACGGCTGGGCTACTCTGACAGTAGGGGTATACCATCAAGACCACTCAACAAAATTCGTAGTCTCACCCAAATATTACTGAGGTGGTAATATTAGGTCAGTCCTGGCTACGACAACCACAGTGGGTCATGGATCACGGCCAGCAATGGACCTATGTTGGCAATAAAACAGGGTGACGGTCAACTGGGAACACGGTCCGGACGTGGCAATCCCCCCCCCCCAAACCAATCGCACCAGAAGAAATTAACCATCAACTCACGGAACCAGAATTCCCCCAGCTTCGTCAAATATTGGACAATCATGCTGGAGCAGATGCACAGCATCCAGTATGAGATTTGGCCCACCACCGATATGCTCATCTACAACCGGCTATACCACGTGTCCGCCCCAGATTATGGAACAGGTGAAATCTAGGAAAGAACAGGTAATTGTGGAACCGTCTAACTCACTCTACAATTCCCGGGTTGTTTTGGTCCCTAAAAACGATGGGCAACTCAGATTTTGTGTCAAGTAGAAAACAAGAATGATGAGACACATCCTATAGCATCACTGGCGATCAACCTTACGCACACTCTCCGGGATATAGGGGAGGCAAAAATCTTCAGTACCCTAGACATGCAATTGGGGTATTGGCAGATTTCAGTGCACCCAGACAGTCAAAAGTATACAGCTTTCACCACCCCAGAAGGCGATACCTTACAGTTCCGGGTAATGCCCTTTGGATTAAAGAATGCCCCGGCCACCTTCCAGAGACTAATGTCAGCAGAAGTCCTCACGGGCTTTATCGGCCAATTTTGTTTCGCCTACCTTGACGACATAATTGTGTACTCAAAGTCCTTGGAAGAACACTGCGGACACATCCCAGAAGGTACTTGCAAGGTTACAATTGCATGGCTTAACCTGCAAATTGTCTAAGAGGCATTTCAGGAAAACCACCATAGATCACCCCCAAAGGAAACTGCCCCCAGGCAACTTCAATATGGACTATAGAAAAGGCAAAAGAGCCCACTAATAAGAAACAACTACTTCGCTTCTTGGGCCAGTGCTACTGGTTGTGTGGTTAATGTACCAGATATTTCCCACCAAATGGCAACCCTAAACCCCCTACTAGAGAAGGAAACAAGTTGGCAGTGGAGGGAAGAACACTGCAACACATTTTGCACCCTGAAGAGAAGCTTCCAACACCTGGAAAAACTTCACAGACCTCAAGGGGCGAGCCCCCTCATATTACAAACAGACGATTGCCAGAACGAGCTGGAGGTGGCCCTATACCAGGAGGAACCAGCCAGAAGACCCCAGGTCATTGCATATGCCAGCACCCATTTGAATGCCAAAGAACAGAGATATAATATTAACGAACAAGAGTGCCTCGTCGTGATCTGAGCAGTGAGGAAGTACAGATATCACCTAGAGGGGGAGCAATTCATACTCCACACAGGCAGCAAGGCCCTCAAATGACTGCGCGAGTCAAGAAACACCAACACCAAGTTAGGAAGATGGGAAATGTTCCTGAGTGCAGTACTGCCCAAGCAATTATCTAATGATCTGCCGGATGCTTTATCATACCCGCCAGATCTTGATGCTGAGAAGTTAAAAGGGAGGAGGGGGGGAAGATGAAGCATGGGAGAGAATCAACCCTACTTCTGCCCCTACAAGAAGTCCCAAGGAACACATCAAGCTCCTCCAGCTACAACTCAGCCGATATCAAATCAGCTACCATCAACAGAAAGATCCAAACTCCAGAACCAACCCTAGCAATTTGAACTTTGAGACAATGTCGTCTGGTTTCGAAGTGGACAACCTGGGGCCCCGTGGAAGATCTGGATAACATAAAACCTGAGGGCGGACTTATGCAGCCACCACCGTGACACCCGCAAGGCGGTCATCTTGGCATTAAGGAGACGCTTCAGGAGATAGGAGAACACTACACATAGGACGGGATAAGCTGGGATATGCGACAGTACGTCAACAACTGTGAGGTATGCTGTCGTGGCAAAGCCTACGCTGCGCCCTAACCCGCCGAAAAACCCAGTCTGCTTCATACCACCTGGACCCACTTGGCCGCCGATTTAATGGGGCCGTATCCCAGAAGTACGAATGGAAACCGATACCTACTGGTAGTCACAGACCAGTTTTCTCGCTGGGTGGAAGCATTTCCCCTACCCAGCCAGGAGACCCAGAACATTATCAGAAAATTCGAAACTCAAATTTTCCCCTGCTGGGGGTACCCACAGGCCATACTGACCGATAATGGTACTCAATTTACCAGCCACAAGTGGCAAACGGCCTGCAATGCATGGGGGGTAGACACGTGGACTATCCCCCACACCACCCACANACTTATGCAGCCACCACCGTGACACCCGCAAGGCGGTCATCTTGGCATTAAGGAGACGCTTCAGGAGATAGGAGAACACTACACATAGGACGGGATAAGCTGGGATATGCGACAGTACGTCAACAACTGTGAGGCATGCTGTCGTGGCAAAGCCTACGCTGCGCCCTAACCCGCCGAAAAACCCAGTCTGCTTCATACCACCTGGACCCACTTGGCCGCCGATTTAATGGGGCCGTATCCCAGAAGTACGAATGGAAACCGATACCTACTGGTANCTTGGCCGCCGATTTAATGGGGCCGTATCCCAGAAGTACGAATGGAAACCGATACCTACTGGTAGTCACAGACCAGTTTTCTCGCTGGGTGGAAGCATTTCCCCTACCCAGCCAGGAGACCCAGAACATTATCAGAAAATTCGAAACTCAAATTTTCCCCTGCTGGGGGTACCCACAGGCCATACTGACCGATAATGGTACTCAATTTACCAGCCACAAGTGGCAAACGGCCTGCAATGCATGGGGGGTAGACACGTGGACTATCCCCCACACCACCCACAAACTAACCCCACTGAGCGGAGAAACCAGGAGCTGAAGAGCCTCCACCTCAGCGTGAGCGAAGATTACTGTCACTGGGATAAGCGTCTGCCCAACATTCTCTTCACTCTCAGAAGAAGAAACAATGAGGCAGTAAATACCAGCCCCAACCAGCTCCTTCTGGGAGGAAATCTCTGCTACTCAGGTGACTCACAGTGGGAACAAGCTCCTACAGAGATGCCGCAACCGGAGGACATCAGGTTGGCAGCACTGGCGCAGACCATGAGGGCGCGTGCCACCCGAGACCATTACATAGCCCACAAGTATCTACAACCTAAAAAAGGGGTGAGAAGTTTCCATATGCGCGAAGCAGTGTTCCTCCGCAGCCACCCACTCAGCANTATCTACAACCTAAAAAAGGGGTGAGAAGTTTCCATATGCGCGAAGCAGTGTTCCTCCGCAGCCACCCACTCAGCGAGGCTAGTGGGAAATTCAGCTGTGGACTTGCCGAAAAGTGGTAAAGCCCCTATAAGATTGTGGGAAGACAAAAGAATGTGTACTGGGCACAGTACAACCAAGGACAAATCCGTAAGGCCACCAGGGGACCGGTTCGCCCTTATCCAGCCGGTACCCAAGACTCCAAAGAAGTGCAAACCGCCACTTACACCCGCCGAACTTCCACCNGGTTCGCCCTTATCCAGCCGGTACCCAAGACTCCAAAGAAGTGCAAACCGCCACTTACACCCGCCGAACTTCCACCGCCAACCTTCCTGGACCCAGGACCCAATCAGACCACAAGAGGAGGAAGTGTTCAACCAACTCCCACAAAGGCGGAACCGCAAGTACTTTGTAGAGTAGCGTCCAGACGAAGTGCCCACCAGCACCGAGGAGGCAAGGGTGCCCGAAGAGCCCCTGCCTCAGATGGCCACCACCACCACCTCGTCCACCCAGGAAGACGAGGCCATCCAAGAAGCCTTGACTCCGGATAGCTGCGAGACCCGCATGAGTTCGCCTTCAGTAAGGGAGGATGTGCCAAGCAGCGCAGAGGGGGCAGGAAATGCTGAAGAATCTCTGCCTCCAACGGTGACTCAGATGCCGCCCTTCCACGAGGAGAGGGACCCTGATTGTCCCCCAGTGCCTGGTGGCCCCGAGCTGGCCACTGCTGAAGACTTAAAACCAGAGCCATAAGTTAATCTTAACAGCCAGCAGTATCTCTGACAGATACACCTAAAACTAGCCCTACCGTGACGTCCTCGTCAATCACAGACATCAAGCGTCAAGTTTTTGCCAGTAAGTGGATGGTACTGAAGTATTAACGCCACTACTCCCTGCGACAGAGTAGACTTCAGGTATGTAAGTCATTTAACATTTATCAACATTGTGTGATCTATCACAAGGATTGTAAATAAATCAAACTCTTCGAATTAGGTATTATGATCTCCACTAAAAAAGGGCAGTTTTATCACAGGCGAAATCACGTTCAAGTTCTTGAAGCATGACTAGGAATCAAAAGTTTCTGCAATGGTAGAATTAGCTTCCTTCATGATCCTCTCAGCTGCTACAAAAATTGTAAAATAACAATGATCTGTGGTGACAACACAATTGGAATTACTGTCCTTGTATCATTCTTGCATGCACTTTCAAGCTGCAAATGGTCTGTTTTGTATGTCTGTCACGCTGATGAGAGGTCACAACATGTGGCCATGAACATATCATGTTGAGAAGAGTTTGCCCATTTTACTGCCAAAGTTTGCGCATGCTTAATACTCTGTTCTGCTCTATCTAACTGTATCATCAACATAACTCTATCTGTTCTTGNGCCAAAGTTTGCGCATGCTTAATACTCTGTTCTGCTCTATCTAACTGTATCATCAACATAACTCTATCTGTTCTTGACATGATAGACAGAGTATCTATTTATTAAAATATAACAAAAACTAGAATGAACCGGCAATTACCTTTCAAGCATACAACGAACAAACAAAAGAAAATGCGGAAATACCTAATACAAACAGTTTCAATGTTTTTCTGGAACAATTGTTGAATGTGTAGTACTTGCATAGTTGAATTAGTGATGGCCCTGTAGAAAAACATGGAAGAAAAATAATANACAATTGTTGAATGTGTAGTACTTGCATAGTTGAATTAGTGATGGCCCTGTAGAAAAACATGGAAGAAAAATAATAAACTGGAGTGGAGTATAACAGATGTATTTGGATATAACACGACATTACTACAACCGACGGACATGCTGTGAGAGCGCCATCATGAACTAGACTGAACAACTGCATGGCCTCGGACAATAGCTGCGACTCTCTGTATTGTCAGGATTAACCTTAAATATAGCAGAGGCTAATATTCAACACTCCCCCTTAATCCAGGCATACATACATCAATACTCNAATATAGCAGAGGCTAATATTCAACACTCCCCCTTAATCCAGGCATACATACATCAATACTCCCCCTTAATCTGGTGATACATACATACTTAACCATAAGTACAAATGAAAAGACAATGCAAAGAGAAGAAAAAACTTAACACATATTAATGCCCTTAACACAAAAATTATGCTTAACAGGAGGTAGGGCTTTACTTAGAATATCCGCAATCATTCTATCAGAAGGCAGATATTCAACATTCAAATGATTTGCGTCAACATTCTCTCTAATGTAATGGTATTTCACATCAATATGTCTCGTCCTGTTGTGAGACATGGGGTTATACACTAGTTTCTGAGCACTTTGGTTGTCATTGTATAACACAAAACAGGCTTGTCAACACTTTCACTGCACTGCACAGCTTCACCATATGAAGGTGGCTCACTGACACATAAATAAGAAACATGATCAGGATATATCTTCGGTTTGCGCTGTCGCTCTGGATACCTTCGTTGAAAGTTGTCCTGGCGAATGAACAACCTCTGCGTTGCCATCCTCATTGCTGTCCAAGGAGTTCCCCACTCTGCTGTCAGCTGGGGGAAGGTCCTCAAATCCATGGAAGTCCGAGGACTCAGATGAGGGCAAGGACTCATCATCCACTATAACACCCTCCACTGGTAGTACAGGAGGCTTCTCAATGTTGTGTGTTTTATCATCAGCAGATGTTGGGCCCCTTGATCCGCCCTTTGGAATGTCAGATTCCATAAACTCTACATCTGTAGCAATAGTTACCCTTCCAGGTCTTCTCGGGTCATAGAGACGATAACCCTTTGTTCCCTCTGGATAGCCAACCATGATGTACTCCTGAGCTCTGGCCTCCCATTTTCTTCTGTTATGCTTGGGAGTAGGTGCATAAGCCTTTGACCCAAAGGTTCTGAGGTGTGTCAGGTCAACTCTTGACCCAGTCCAAGCCTCTTCGGGAGTTGCTCCAACAACCGCTGCTATCTGTGATCTATTTTTCAAGTAGATTGCAGTCATGACTGCTTCGCCCCAGAATTTATTTTCAAGTCCGGAATCCAAGAGCATGCAACGTGCCTTCTCGACCACAGTGCGATTCATCCGCTCCGAGACTCCCCCCTGTTCTGGTGTGTAAGGCACGGTTTTTTGGT
>NQII01003074.1:130698-143296 GCA_002778355.1 Clitarchus hookeri
TATGTTTATGTTACTTCAGAGAGGTTATTTAGCACTTCTAATGGAATTTGCACCAAGAAATGAAATCGCCTCGCATCACAAAATGTTCAGATATTAACATTTTTACATCAAAACTTAGTTTTAATATCCTAAAGCACTGTTAACAGCTTTGTATCCCCCCCCCCCTCAAATTGTTTATAATCTGAAACAGAAGAGACAGTGGTATGTTAACTGCGACATTTTCGAAACATGTATGTAGCCTACATAGTATCATGACAAATTGTTAGCTTAGTTTTCATAATGATTTCTAGTTTTGTAAAGGACAGGAAGTCAAGTACTTGCAGAGTAGTGCCTGTCTAAAAGTACTACTCAGTTTAGTACTTGAATTCCTGTCCTTTTACATATATTTTGTAGACTAACGATCTACTTGCAACCTCAACTTAGTTTTGTAATATGTTATAGTGAGCCATAATTTTGTATAATGTTTAACTCAAGTCTTTTAAGCTTACTGCAAACAAAACTTTTCCAGACAGCAGTTTTCTGTCATCCACTTTAGTGACAAATGTCTGCTTACAGTATGATAAATGCAAATATCGGTTTACAGGTATCGGATTGGTAAAATCTTAAATATCGAAACCTTCATCGGTATCAGGTTTTTTCAGTATCGGGCCATCACTAAGTTGAATTACACTGCAAAGCAAATAATCAAACCACAGATAATTGAGGGTTAACGCTAATACATCAACAATGTTTTTGCCCTTTCTTTTTGGGTAGCCTTTATATTAAATGATGATAAGTAAATTACTTTTAATTAGGTATTTTTGTAATGAGATGTTGCAAGGATCTTGTCATCATATTTGTGTGTCTACCTTAATGGACTCTGCAGAATAATGGACCCAATGAACTGGAGACTGTTTCTTCCACAGCACATATCTCAATTTTTACAGTTTTCTTTGTAGGTAAGCAAAGCACATCAATAATTTTCAACTTACATACTCCTAAGAGAAATAAGTGATTAACACATTCATATTATTTCTATATTTAGTTGGAAGAAACGAACTCATGACAGTAAATCTGCACTGAAATTGTCTGCTGTAAGAACTTGTGATCTTGAAACATGCCAATGAAACACTTGGGTGATGTCTACTGACTACAGCAAGAACACAAATTACCAATACAGTGCTGGTAGTGCCAGAAATACACACACACACAAACAAATTAACTAAGTAGGCACACACACACACACACTACAATGAAAAACCAACAAGGCCAAGGGGCTAGACACAAGAACTATGGACAGTGACAGATACTTTACCTCGGCGAGTTGTCATTTCTTCTGACAGAGTTGTGCAGCGAACTAAAGTCTTGGACATGATTACAGTCTTCCCTGACATCGCTCTGCACTGCATCCATCTCCTCTGATACATTTTCTAACCTGGTCTCTACAGGAGCATCAGTTTCCTCATCACCACCATCAACACTGTCCACACCCTGACAGCTGAGATTCTTCTCATCACTTTCCTGAGATGTTTCATCACTGCTGAAGTGCAAAATATTGAGGAGAAAAAAAATAAGTGTGTGAAAAGCACAGAATAGAACTGGGGAAAAAAAATATGTCAGCACTGCTCATTTCGAAAACATAGCCACAAGAAATACCTAGGTACAGTAGATGATTAAACAAGAGGACTAGACTAGAGAAATATATGTGCTACAAAGTTTAAATTTTTTACTATGGAAATGTAAAAAAAACATACTAGCAGGCAGAANACTAGAGAAATATATGTGCTACAAAGTTTAAATTTTTTACTATGGAAATGTAAAAAAAACATACTAGCAGGCAGAATGAAGTTGCACAATTTACATTACCAAAATATACAGAATAATATACTGATAGACAGAAGTGTGCATTTTACGTGACATTATTGCCAGTACTTAAAAAATTTTTTCTTCTATTACCAAAACTACTTTGCACACACATTAGAAGATACAGTGACAACGTAAAGATTTACGATACTAGTATGAGTGCCCAAAATATTTCTGTATGTGTATTATTGTGAAAGAAGTGCTATTTGATAAAGTGTGGATATGATATTTCCCAAACATTCTAAGNATTTCTGTATGTGTATTATTGTGAAAGAAGTGCTATTTGATAAAGTGTGGATATGATATTTCCCAAACATTCTAAGCCTGAAAAGTGGTAATTCTCTTATCTCCAGCAGATTATTGTACTGTATGGAACTACTTTTAAGAGCTGTCTTTCTGGTTGCAATATTTTGGATGTTTCTTGTAAAATAGTCAACATCTTACTCACTGGTAAAATTAATTTCATATTACCAAAAATTTAAATAATCAAGCACAGTTGCAAATGTAAAAAATATTTTTTTTTATATTGCATAGAACGCATTTGTAAAAAAGCAATGAACAGCAATGAACCTACTCGTATCTGAGAAAACAAGAGCATAAAAACAATTTCTTTAGAATATTATCNAAGAGCATAAAAACTATTTCTTTAGAATATTATCTATTCATGAATTTTGGTTCACTACTTCAGACATAGCGTGTCTAAATGTAAGGTATGCAGAGAAAAAATGGTACGATATTTGCAATATCATTCACAATTTCAGCCATATCAAATATTTGGGGAAATATCAAGGCAAGACCAGCACCTACACATTCACAGAAGTTTCAGAGAAAGCTGAAATGAAAATATTCAGGAGCTTGCTACTCAAATCAACATTTCACAGACAGTGTCATTAGTATCAACTTAAGCTGTGACTGTGTTCGTGAGTCAGGAAACCAGTTCCATACGGATTCATTCCATATTTTTTGTGAAACAATGCCAGAACAGTGTCCACCATTACCTAGGGAGTGTTGGAGGCACTGTTTCTCTGTCTTCGATGCTGTCAGACGGCTGCTGGTCAAGGCTAGTGGAAGGCGAAGCCGTAGCTGTCTCATCATCCGGAGTCTGAGACAGCGCCTGCTCGGCATCCAGTACATACAAGTGTTCTGTTCCTATGTCCATCACGTAATGTAGATGTTCCTGGGCGCGGTCCACTCGGAAAAACCTCTCTGCTGTGCATGCTGGAACAGTCCACAAAACATCACTGAAACTGCCTGCTCCTATGCAAGCAGCATCATTACAGTGTAAATATTTACATGTTTTGCATAAGGCTGACGTCTTTTTGCTTCAGCACTTTTAGGTGAAACATACGTCCACGAATTCTCCCGTTTGTGCCACCAGTCGACAGCCGACCTGGACGAAACCATTCTCTAGTCGATCAACTAACCTGCTAGTCCACCATGAGGTAATAATGAGGTCTGAACACACACCCGCCCTCGCCATCACCAACTATGTGACTCAAGCAGCCGTCTTGGTTTATTTGCCTCAAAGGGTAACTCTTAGGGCTGAATAACAAGTGATCCAGCACTTTGTCCCCCCCCCCCCNCCCCCCCCGATTGCCACCGCAGTCAAACGTCCCAGATATTGGAGGGAATGCCGGGACAGGTCACGCCGCGTTGCCCGGCATCTCTCTCCCAGAGACGTCAGGGGTAATGGTGCGAGGAAGTGGAATAGAATATTAGGAATGTAATCCAACTGTAGTATAATTAATTAGGCAGGTCCTTAATGACCTTACAGCGCCATTAAAAACATATTAAGGTAAATTCCTTTATGTTTTACAAGTTTGTGCATGCATGCCCTCACCCCTTTGGTGAACATGGACTCGCCCAGTGGCAAAGCTCATCATCACGGCTCAAACCCTTAATTTTTTTTGCAAACATAATTTATATAATTACCAATTGAGTGCTATCATGTGCNTAATTTATATAATTACCAATTGAGTGCTATCATGTGCCTTTAACTTTTCAGTAGAATGCCAAAACACTGACCTAACATTTTATTTAAATACATATTTAAGGGTCGTGTCATACCAACCCCCGTAATAATTCAGATGTACCACATTTAAATAGGGTTGCGTATGGCAAATACATTTTCTGTATCTTCAAGGTCTTGTCATGTAATTTATGTTAACTTAAGGGTTAATTGTACTTTGGCAAAGCTGACACCATATTGTTAGTCAGGATCTGTGTGACCTCCCCTTGGCAACCTCAATTTTTGCTGTAAATCATGTTCAATTGCAATAAATGTTAAAACTGGGACCTTTTACCTACTTATGAACTGAGAGGAGGACTGTGCCATCCTGTGACNATTTTTGCTGTAAATCATGTTCAATTGCAATAAATGTTAAAACTGGGACCTTTTACCTACTTATGAACTGAGAGGACTGTGCCATCCTGTGGCCCATGTCCAGAACATTGTGCTTCATTCAACCAATAAACCATGGTGTGAGAGCAAGCGAGAGACAGATAACTTTTGAGACCGTAGTTTCTTTTTTCATATCAGTCATTTTTTATCCTCCCACCACTTTTAAAAATAAATATTGTCATGTAGGTAATAACCATAGTGTATATATTTCACCGGACTCAAACGTTAACTTCTAAACGAACAATAAACTATATTTAATGACTATTATTCCAAATGGCGCACATGCACGCGCACACAAAATGAGATGAGACATGACAGTAGCATAATTACGAGGTTAGGTCATCAGTCCCATTATCTAGCCATATTTTCTTAGATGCTATGGATGAAGGCTGTTCTACTTCTGGGGCTGCATTTATACTACGTACTCAGCGGAATGTATTCAACAAATGCTAGGTACGCACTACTTACCCGGCCCTATTGCTGGACTATTGCTTGCATTGCCAAACATTTCACACTATTTTCCGCTCGCGTGGACTCTCACTCTACTTTTCCTTNTGCTGGACTATTGCTTGCATTGCCAAACATTTCACACTATTTTCCGCTCGCGTGGACTCTCACTCTACTTTTCCTTCCTGGCCATTCAGTTTTTTTTTTTTGCTTTGCGTTCTTTCTTTGCCTCCTTCATGGCCTGGCGGTCCATTTTTGTTTCACATTCTTTCTTCGCCTGCGTCCCGGTTGCTAGGGCAACATGAGCATTGGAAGGGGATCGTGCAGCTTTANTGTTTCACATTCTTTCTTCGCCTGCGTCCCGGTTGCTAGGGCAACATGAGCATTGGAAGGGGATCGTGCAGCTTTGTGAGCTGCTCGGGAATGCTTGGTCAAGGCCTGCTGCTGACAGGATAGCGGGGCCAAGCTTCGTGCATTCAGCTGGTTTATTTACAAACGAGGCTAATTGTGTGAAATAAANCTGGTTTATTTACAAACGAGGCTAATTGTGTGAAATAAACCAAATGTTTCTTTCGTTCAAAGAGGTGCAAAAAGCATAATATGCATAGAGAACATTGGTAGTATTAGCTTATGCAAATTTTTTTTATATATTACAATGCAATTTCTTTTGCGAAGTTCTGTATATGATTACCGCCTCTCTGCAAGGTAAGCTGCAAGTTCCACAGTGTTTGCTGCCTGGAATGGATCAGGACCCTCAACCAGTCACCAGCCAAGCATAGAATCACTGCACTACTTGAAGTGTTTTGAATAGTGACTGTTTATTTTAAGTCTGAAAAGACAAATTTTGTCGGTGCGAAGATTAGCTCCAGATATGGAGATAACCACAACAGGAAAATCTTTTGCTAAACATTTTAAAACTAAACTATTTTAAAAATGAGTGGTTGACTTTTACGTTATTTAAACTCATATTGACTATTCATGCAATGTGTGTCTCCGCAGAAACAATATTTTTCAGCTTTTAAAAGAATAAAAATGTACAGTCGCAACACACAACAACAGTAAAGACTATCAAAATTTGTGTTACTGTCAAACTGAAGTGGATCTGTTGTTATGGCAATTGCAAAATGAACAAAACTTTTATAACATTAAGATTAATGAGATTTCAGAGAAATAAGAATCGCGCTATCTTGCAAATAAATATTATAACTGATCTATAAGGAGGTAAACTATTATTGTTATATTGTATGTCGTCCCATATTTTTTCCAAGCGGTAAACATGGCAGTTGTTGCCATTGGCCAGTGGGTTTTCTTGGGGTGTCTCAGCATCCTCCACCATTGTATTCCATCGCTGCTTCATTTTTCAATTTAATTTCATTCTTAAATGGTGCTGAAGACAGCTGTTCAGCTCCATCCAAATATCTCACTCTTGAGCACGTGTGCGTGTGCGCATGCGTGTGTGTGTGTAACGATACTCTCATAGCTTATGCACAAAATAATTTCACCACACGCCACTGTATATACTATCTTCCTTATAGCCTGCATCATTTAAGATTGGCCATCTGTAATACCAGTGGCATTGATGCCAAGAATTTGATTACTATCTCCACAACAGGAAAAATTTGTTTTCACTGTAAGAAAATAACCATCATTAAACTTTCGAAAACATGCAAGACAAAAAAAAAATTATAGTAGTACACAGTAATATATGTAACAAATACTAATATGCAACTTATTTATATAAGTATTTTTAGTTTGTTTAATAGATATTTTATTAATTACTAAACAGTAATTAAGCGTGTTTTTTCACACACACCCTCCTACCTGACCATTGAGCTATTTATTGACTCATCATACACTTTATGGTTCTGTGTTATGATGTGTGTTAAAAAAATGTAAATTGTGTTGGTTACTTTACGTGACCTTTGCTGACTATCACCACCAGTTCACAAACTTTTTGTTTTATTTTACTTTATACAGGTTGTAGAGGTTATTATTATATTGAACCTGCTAATCCCATTTTTGAGCAGAAAATACTAAGGTTTCAGTTTAGCAGTAGCTATACTTGCATTGGAAAACCGATCTACCTTGCTTGAGTATCATCTACATAGTGGATCAGTGATCGGTGAGCGTTTACTTTTTGCAGGACAGGCTTTCAATCCTCACCGATATTGTGGAACCAACTTACTATCGAAGTATGCTTAGAATCACAAAACCATTTTTTACCATTCATTCATAAGAACCATAATTAATCACTAGCAAAAACAAATTTCTTGTTTTGTAATATAACAGTAAGCTCCAAGGTGTTTGAACAAATGTGTAAATACACTTGGCTTAACTCCTGATACCATATACAGTCGAACTTCTCTGTATCAACTCCATTTATTGTGTCCCCGTCTTTCTGTAACAACTTGTTTTTGGAAAAAAAAAAAAAATTTCTAGGAAAATCAGCTAAAAAGTTTATTTGTTGCACTATTTTGGTTGCTACATGTTGCATTTCTCTTGCTGAGCACTGTACTGGATGTAGCATATATCTCAAAATAGATACTAACCCCCTTTCTTGCTGGCTGTGTGGTAATCAATTCCTATTTACTCTACCTACCCTCTCTCCCTCAAATGGCCAAATGTTTCTGTGTGCCGCATGTCCAGCCATTGTGCTCTCACTTGCTTTCCTACTTTGCTTGTGTTATCACGACTTGGATTTCTCTTGGTGTTTGATAATTGTTTGTTGAAGTCTTATTATGCTCAGTTTTTTTAAACTCCGATTTCATAAAGTTATTGGCTTTATTTTGTGAACAATTGTTGACAACCTGCATTTTTATACAAACTTGCAATTAATTTAAAAGATTACTAAAAAAAACAAACAAAAATACTGACACTTGTATGACTGAAGAAAATAAATTTTATAAAACATTCTGTTTAGAGTTTATCTTTGTGGCTATTACTTTAGTGCAGAATTTCAGCCAGGAGTATTATGTATTTAGTGATGCTACCGTAAGANGTTTATCTTTGTGGCTATTACTTTAGTGCAGAATTTCAGCCAGGAGTATTATGTATTTAGTGATGCTACCGTAAGAGCATCTGTAAATATTTAGGAGAACCTAAGACTTGAATTGCTCACCAATATCTTGTTTTACCGGCATTGCATGACCTCTTCAGCTCAAGCAAAATGAGTGCTTTTAGTAATCAATCTAGCCTTGCACAAGGTGCCACCNGGCATTGCATGACCTCTTCAGCTCAAGCAAAATGAGTGCTTTTAGTAATCAATCTAGCCTTGCACAAGGTGCCACCTAGCAGCATGCAGAAACGAGTGCACGTGATCACCAGTGCTCATCAGCAGAATCTGAACAGTAGCTCGCATTACTGAAATAACTGGCCAGTGAAACCTGCGAGTATCTAATTGCGGCCCTTGACTGTTTACAGTAAAGTGAGAACTTCTGAAAGCCCTTTGTATGTAGTTTTTTTCTTTCTTCTGTTTGCGTATCCTTCCGCCTCAAGTCAATATAAATGTTTCCAACCTATTTCATTTAATGTTTACAAGCTATTTCATTTAATGTTTACATCAACTAACACAAGTTTGCTGACAAGTCTGCACTGTTATGGTAAACAACATAAATGTTAAAACACTGAAGTTTTAGTAAACAAATACTGTACACAGTACTAGCAAAATAACAAAGAAAATGTTTAGCTTTTTTAGGTGTTTTGTAGCCACGTGTGCATTTCATTTTTGTCAAGTAGTTAAAAAATCACATTTGTCTATGGTACATATCAAGATGGTAACAATATCTGCAGCTGTATCAAAATGTCCACTGCAGTGGTGTATGCAAATTTTGTACGAACAAATAATTAAAACCAAACATGGAAGCAGTCCACACACTTTGTGAGCGGTAGTGTTTATGCACGAACTTAGTAAAGGAGGGGAGGCATTCTGTTCATGGTTGTGGTCTGTAGGCACCCGGCAGATTATTGATCGCGTGCACAGTCAGCTGGCGGCCGCCCTCTCCTCCCAACTCTTCCAGCACCAGTGGTTCTCATGACAAACTTCACTGCAATCAAAACTTGATGATGCCGAAGTCAAATTTTAAAGTAAATAATATATCATTGAATTTTTTGGAGACACAAGCAAGTATATTAATAATTAATAACTCAAAATTTGCATTTACCGTGAGTTACGGGCACTCTGTGCTTGCGCATTATTTGGCGACAAAGCGTTATGCTGTTCCAGGATATCAGTTTATTGAGGAGACATGTGTCTATTGAAAGAAAGAAATAGTTCAGTAACAAATGCTCTCATTTTCCTGCAAGAAGCCACTGAAAATTACTTCACACTCAGTTGTAGCACGTTATTTAAACATTTGTGACAAGAGGAGGTCAAGTACACGTGTAAGGTATCATTTTATTTCTGACAATGTCTGACTGTTGAATTAAATTAATAATCCATGCAAACATCATGTTGATTTTGCACTAGATAATTAAGATTCAACATGGACTTACTATGCTTTGTAAAACCTTGTTGCATCGCTTGATGTTCTTAACATTCTTGGTGACAAGGGGAGGTTACGTATATGCCTCTACAGGATCATATTTTTTAGACANCGCTTGATGTTCTTAACATTCTTGGTGACAAGGGGAGGTTACGTATATGCCTCTACAGGATCATATTTTTTAGACAACATCTGCCAATCAAAATAAATTTATATTTAACTTAAAAAATGGGCTATTTTATTTCTAAGCAATTAAACTTGGCTTTAATATAAAAAAAATTACAAATTTTTATGTATAGAGGTTGGGGTGAATAAAAAATTGGTCCTAATTTCCTAAAATATCTATAGCGACCAACCTGTCATAACCACCTTGTTTATGGAAACAGAATGGGGTCGTTGTATTAAGGCTCTACTGCACTTTGCACTTTGCATTTCTAGAGAGCTCCTGATTCCTGCCTTTTACTACACTGAAGAGCCAAAAAAATGGTTGCCTGTAAAGTCGGTTTTACGGGCGAAGATTTTACGTGACAACGTAGTGCTGCGCGCGCGGCAGACCGATCATAGTTGAGTGGGAGAGAGACGCAAGGCATTCGGCGGGCCTCTCTCTCGTTCGGTGACTCATCGTAACGTTACCGAGCGTTACACTTTTTCATAAGTGACTCCCAGCCGCAACCTAATTTAAGACGTTGTCACGTCAAAAAAACTAGTATAGGCGTTTGTATGCAAATAACAAGAAGTATGGAACCAAACAGAGTAACGCGATGCGGTCGGTAGCTAGATCGGTTATTGCTGCTACAATGGCACGTTATCAAGATTTAAGTGAGTTTGAACGTGGTGTTATAGTCGGCGCACGAGAGATGGGACATAGCATCTCCGAGGTAGCAATAAAATTTGGATGTTCGCGTACGACCATTTCACGAGTGTACCGTGAATATCGGGAATCCGGTAAAACATCACATCTTCGACATCGCTGCGGCCGGAAAAAGATCGTGAAAGAACGGGACAAACGACGACTGACGAGAATCATTAAACGTGACAGACGTGCAACCCTTTCTCAAATTGGCGCAGATTGGATTTGTGGACTGCCCTGCAGGATTCATGGTGTGAATTGCCTCCTGCATACCTTCAGACATTAGTCGAGTTTATGCCACGTCGTCTTGCAGCACTTCTGCATGCTCGGGGGGCCCTACACGATATTAGGCAGGTGTACCAGTTTTTTGGCTCTTCAGTGTACTCTTCCATCATCTTGTATGGACTACATTATTAATTCTTCAAGCTAGAAGAAAACTAGGTGTCATAAGTGGGGCAGAGATTTTTCTCATTTCCACCATTTTCTACCAGTTCATCCCAGTCTTGCTTCTGGCAAGAAGTAACAAATACTTTAATTACATTGAACAATTATGTACCCTTTTACATTACTTCAGCAAATATAAACCTGTAGTTTACAGTTCAAACAAACTGGGTTAAGAACACGCTTCATTGGCTAGGAGACACTACAGGTGAGCTTTGGAAGATTTTCAACTAACATCTGTGTGTGATGTGTTGTAATATTAATCATCCATTATAAAACCCCAAAAGAACTTAAAATTATCAATTCCCCTTACCACTTCTCACCCCATCTTCTCAAAACCAATCCACACATGTCCTTGAAGCAAACCAAAATGATATTAAAAACTAGAGAATGGCAAAATGGCTTACCAAGATAGTTTGAAAGACTTTTTCCATTACTTACAGTCAACAAAACACCAATCGGAGGAAAGTGTTGCAGCTTCCTGTAGATTGTTTATCATCTTCCTGACCTGCTCAAGGTCAGACACAGGACTGACCTCAATCACACCTAATGGCACAGCTGTAACAAATAAGAAAAGACTTTTATTAATGCTGTCTACGATTCCCATCATACAATTTTTACAATAGTCCATATAAACTATAGGGTGTAAACGTTGAAATAGTACACATTCCACAGTTTATTTTATCTATTTTGGTGCTATAGAACATTCAATTACTTCTTAATAGCCAAGGCAAGTTGTATAGTATGCAGACAAAACAAGAGACTTTAGTCACCTTTCTTGCTAAACAAACATGTGTTGTGATTTGTTGTAACTGCTTGTTCAGCAATCAGTGTACAGCAGTGCTCCTATACCACGTTGGTAGTGTCAGTATTTTAGCCAACTTTCATATTGCCACCTGGTTATAGTGCTCTTGGTCTTGATGTCATCCCCCCCCCCCTCCTTATTGACAGGCATGACTACGAGGAGGTCCATATGAAGAGGACCATCCATTAGTAAGGGGGGCTGGAACTAGAGGGGTAAGAGCACATTACAAACCTCTGTTTTCTCGNNGGGGGGGGGGGTGCAGAGGGGGTCAAAGTTGCAAAGTTTTGTCTGAGTTGTGTTCAGAATTATTCTAATTTTAATTCACAAAGGTAATAAAATATAATGCTGGTTTATGATGATAAATTCTTTAAAGCCCATGAGTTTGCTTGAGAGAGATAGCAGATACAAAAAAGGTACTTCTTGGAAATATTTTAAACAAGTTTATCAATATTTTCATGTAAGGTGCCAGCTGTTATAAAAGGTGAAGTTATAAATGTGGTTTTTTGAACAAGGCCCCACAGGTTGCCGTGCCGCCGTAGTACTACACAGGTAGCTTTCCGCAGCTTTGACAGAGAGATTAAATGTGGCAGAACATTAAGACATGAAACTCCCTGCTGTTGTCGGGTATACATGCAGAGTTCAATTCTTGATTTGTTTACTATTTTTATTTCTTTTGAAGAGAGGCAGACTGAACTCGAGGTAATTATTCTTGACAGGGGAAGGGGAGGAAAGCAACTGTGCTAACCCGGGTTGTTGAAAGCATTAGTTACTATTGTTGATTCGTTTAGCAACACACTCATTCTCAGGAGGATTCAGCGTAGTCAAAATAGTCGCAGTTTGTTAACCTTTGTGTTAGNTCGTTTAGCAACACACTCATTCTCAGGAGGATTCAGCGTAGTCAAAATAGTCGCAGTTTGTTAACCTTTGTGTTAATTCTTGGTTTTCAATTTTGTACAAGCATTCAAATATGAAGAGGTCTAAACCACGCATTTTAGATCATTAGGTCAAGAAACCAAAACATCAGTGTTCACCAGACATCGCACATGATGGCAAAACTGCAACAACTTTGACTGTATCAGGTACTAAGTGTGAATAAATCGTCACTTGCCACTCAATTTTTTATGCTACAGCATAGCAAGTTGAGCTCTGTTTCATTTCTTCCAACTTAAACATCTCTTTGTTCTGCGTGGTCTTGGTATTCAAGAACTTTAAATATAATGTCAAAAAATATTGTAATCAGTACTTTGTGAGAATATCTAACTTTAAAAAACTTTTATGAATTACGGAAGAATATTTAATGAGGCAAATTCTCTTACCTTTTTTTTAACAAC
>NQII01003074.1:143485-261508 GCA_002778355.1 Clitarchus hookeri
CCCCCCCACATTTTGAATATTCTTGCTGTCCAAAATTTGTTCGCATTGGGCAATCCATTTATCACTATTATAAGCAATGATTCACCGTTATTAAAGTTGCTATTGCTAGCAACAATATTCACCTTATCTGCTTCTGTTCATTACAAATAAGTCAATAAATATTTATAAAATAATGTGTGACAATATTTCATTATTATGAAAGTTCTAAATTAGAGAGTACTGGTGTATGTGCAGGTTGTGCACTATTTCAATTACAGTATATAATAAACTTGTCTGTTTCCATTAATGACCCAGTGGGCTAGCTTGGTATCTGCTCGGTATCACTGTTTTCGAAAGATCATGGGCTCCATTCCATTTAATACATCCTTTGTTATACTCTATCCATTACAAGGTTACAGCTTGTATTACTTCACCTATCTGCACGCATGAAAAGTATTGTTGCCGTCAGTCACCAACAATACTGTCATGAGCATTCACTGTCATAACACTCCTCCTTCGCCTTCACTATATAAAAAAATTATGTAAATTAACTAATGTGTAAGGATTTTATTTTATTTACATTAGGTATCTTTTCTCTCTGCTTCAAACAGTCCATAATTTATGTTTTTCGGCACGTTGTGAATAGTGGTCACCATTCACCATACTGCTTACCACTGGCTGTTTGGTGTGTTTTCGTTCCGAAATAAAACAGCAAATAAAATATCTCCAAAATGTAAGAACATTGACGCATGTGGCTTCCTACTCATTGTTATTNCCGCATTTTGAATATTCTTGCTGCTCAAAATTTGTTTGCATTAGGAAATACATTAGCAATGATTCACCATTATTAAAGTTGCTATTGTTAGCAACAATATTCACCTTATCTGCTTCTGTTCATTACAAATATGTCAATAAATATTTATAAAATAATGTGTGACAATATTTCATTATTATGAAAGTTCTAAATTAGAGAGTACTGGTGTACGTGCAGGTTGTGCACTATTTCAATTACAGTATATAATAAACTTGTCTGTTTCCATTAATGACCCAGTGGGCTAGCTTGGTATCTGCTCGGTATCACTGTTTTCGAAAGGTCATGGGCTCCATTCCATTTAATACATCCTTTGTTATACTCTATCCATTACAAGGTTACAGCTTGTATTACTTCACCTATCTGCACGCATGAAAAGTATTGTTGCCGTCAGTCACCAACAATACTGTCATGAGCATT
The DNA here is from genome assembly GCA_002778355.1 of Clitarchus hookeri. Classification (NCBI taxonomy): domain Eukaryota; kingdom Metazoa; phylum Arthropoda; class Insecta; order Phasmatodea; family Phasmatidae; genus Clitarchus; species Clitarchus hookeri. The sequence goes on from NQII01003074.1 coordinate 144,696, forward strand.
CACTGTCATAACACTCCTCCTTCGCCTTCACTATATAAAAAAATTATGTAAATTAACTAATGTGTAAGGATTTTATTTTATTTACATTAGGTATCTTTTCTCTCTGATTCAAACAGTCCATAATTTATGTTTTTCGGCACGTTGTGAATAGTGGTCACCATTCACCATACTGCTTACCACTGGCTGTTTGGTGTGTTTTCGCCCCGAAATAAAACAGCAAATAAAATATCTCCAAAATGTAAGAACATTGACGCATGTGGCTTCCTACTCATTGTTATTATTATAGACTCCGCATTGCATGTCACGTACTCCCGAGGGATCCAACCCCGACTGGCCACCTCCAAGGCCAGCACCCACATAATGATAGGAAGCCACTTCATCGCCCTCGCCGCTTGTAAACCTGTTGAGAAGCAGCAGCGGGTATTCAAGAGTTTGCTCCTAAGCGAGCAGCGGATACCGCCTGCAACCATCCCTGACCTCCCTGCTGCCACCCTGCCAAGAGATGGCAGCAACGGTGCAGCCAGGCCCAAACATGAAGGCGTGGAGACAGAAAATTACCGAAACAAATGAGGCAGGCAGGAACCCTCCAGCCAAGGGGAATATAACGCTGCATGGCCGGCAGAAACGCCAGTTGTACACATAGCTCGCCTCAACACAGGTCGTTTCAGACTCTCTACTGCACAGCCACAGTTCTCCTTAGGACTCTTTAAAGACCTACCAGTCTTCTACCAGTTATTCAGCCAACGACACCTTCCCCACCCACTGCAGCAACTGAAGAGTCGTCGCTATCCCCTGAGGCTTGCCGACAAGTCACCCCACCCGACATGTACACCACACATGATGCCCTGGGTCCCTTCAGGACTACAAGCTACAATTAGTTCAGTTGTTTTCACAACTACTTAATTGTCAGGTCTCATACGCTCTTCAAGCCAGGCTCCTGAAGCTGACAGGCACCTTCACCTGTCTTGCTCTTGTACAAAGTTCGTTAAACACCTAGTGTGTGTAGAGGTAGGAGGTAGTACGGGTCACCATGTTTCTATTCTCAATGAAATAAAATACATAGTCTAGTTAACTTCTGTCTTTCCTAGCTCTGTAGTGAATGGGTGCCTTTTCCCCAACCTGGTAAGATTCACCCCCTAAGGGAGCGGCAGGGGACAGCAAATTAGCAACAGTTTCCAACATAGCATAGGACTGCGGGCAGCCCCTAACCAGGACTGCAAGTACGTCACACACAGAACAAGTTCGACGACCACTCATACTGTAGACCTGGTACGTAAAGATAATTGGTGTGCAAGTACGGTAAAGCCCCAACCACTAGAAAGACACACGACGAAGCATCTGGGCCAACTAAGCAGCTAGCCCATTCCCTTCAGAGCGTATAAACTCGACGGAGGGGGTGCCAGGCCTGACGGACTTGACCCATGGTACTTCTGTAGTACACTTTAGCCACGGTTAAGGTTCCCGGAGCTGCTCATGCCGCAGTCAAACTACTCTGCCAGGGGTATACTCTCCCCTTCGGAGTGGTCCCGTTCGACAAGGAGGACGACAGCGAGGAACTAGCATCAGCAAACCCAGTGCCAGCTAGGCAGCCGGCACCCCGGTCACCCCCTGATGCCAGCCTGCCCAGCTCTGTGCTCCAGCCAGAGCCGAAGTCATCCAGCCAGGACCAGTGTCTGCCAAAAGGAAGTGACACCAGTGGTAAGCTAGCCCAAACCTATGTGTACAACGCCCGGAGGCATCACCCCACCCTCACAGATTTTGTACCAAGTAGACGTCCGACGCATCCTACATTTTATAAGGGACCAGTGTGAGGCCTCCGCAGTGGAGTCCGCCCCCAATATGCGCAACTTAACTGGCGCAGATTAAAAATACCTTGCTCTTTGACATGATGTCCTTCTCCCTTGGCCATCACGTGTCAAAAGAGTCATTTGTTTTTAGTGGCGCCCAATGTGGGGCCACTGCTAGTTTAACTGCATTCGATTAGCAGGACCAAGTCAGCACAACCTGAGATAAGAAAACGAGCCAAGTTAAGCAATCCAGGAACCAGATTAGACATTAGGTAGCCTCAAAACATCCTGTGGCGCTCAACTTAACACCCCACGACGTCAGAATGAGGGGAGAACACGAACCCAGTAGAGGCCGCCATCATGGCCCTTGAGCCTGGGGATAATATGAACGAAAGGTGCGGACACGCCACATGCACTGGCCTAGGCCAATTCACCGTCCAGTGCACTCACTGCCAAGCACGTTATCACTATAGCTGCCTGGGGTGGAATGACATGCCAAGATATACAGATGGCCTTAAATACCGCTGCAAAGCCTGCAGCTTGCAGCAAGTCGCCAGATGCGACGNGCAGGACCAAGTCAGCACAACCTGAGATAAGAAAACGAGCCAAGTTAAGCAATCCAGGAACCAGATTAGACATTAAGTAGCCTCAAAACATCCTGTGGCGCTCAACTTAACACCCCACGACGTCAGAATGAGGGGAGAACACGAACCCAGTAGAGGCCGCCATCATGGCCCTTGAGCCTGGGGATAATATGAACGAAAGGTGCGGACACGCCACATGCACTGACCTAGGCCAATTCACCGTCCAGTGCACTCACTGCCAAGCACGTTATCACTATAGCTGCCTGGGGTGGAACGACATGCCAAGATATACAGATGGCCTTAAATACCGCTGCAAAGCCTGCAGCTTGCAGCAAGTCGCCAGATGCGACGACTGGTTTAACTGTGAAGGGCGGGGCATTAACACGATGCGTTGGGTAACATGCGCTCAGAGCTTCCATCATGTCTGTTTAGGTTGGCGTGACGAGAGAATTACACAACCAGGGCTCATATATCACTGCAAAATGTCTCCGGGCACAAGAATACAGACTTAGTAACCTAGGACACCACGCTCCCAATACCGCTAGACACGCCAATGAGCTGCAGTTGCCAGAATTCACTGGCCGCCCACAAGACGACACTGTCGTATTCACGGAGGAATGCGAAAGGGAATTTAAAGCCGGTGGCATTCCAACCAAGCAATGGGTGACCTACACCTACAAGCAGGTGTCGGGAAAAGCCCTTGAATGGTGGAATCGCTATGGTGAGTTCATTACGTAATGGGAACAACCCAGTTCTCAGAGGAGGAGGTGCTCGCCCGGTTAACCTCAGAATTCCATAGCAAATACCAGACAGTCAACGACAAAGCCGAGATCTTTATAAGATGTGAAGTTCAGATGTATTGGCGCATCATGCCCGAAGGAACCAAGGAGGGATGAGTCAGAGAAATCACTAGAATGCTGCTCCCTAACGTACGGAATCTACTGCAAATCCAGCGCTCACAAACAGTGGACAAATTTGTAGAGAGGGACCGGGAGACCAAACATAATAATAAAGCCCAAGTCGCCTTAGAATGCTCGTTCTCCAAGCCAAAGGAGGAACCCAAGACGCCAGCACCACAAGACGAATCAGCCCCAACGCCCAAGTTGCCTAAATGTTGGTTCTGCTCGGGCTTTCACTTCAACCGGGACTACCCGGTAAAACAGGTTGAAAGAAATTCGCAAAGAGAAGGCGGAGCCAGGAACTAAGCAAGGCCCAGGGCAATGACCGGACCGGGGTACCAAGTGGACCACCACTTCCAGCAGCAACAGGTCCACTCCCACCGTTCAGACGTTAATAAAGGGGGAAGTCACTCCCGAAACTCCCCATATGGAAGTAGCCCTCAAGGGTAAAACCGCAGCATCACTGCTAGACTCCACGGCAACCGGTAACTTCATAAGTGGCGATCTAGTTACTGCCGGCCAGCGTACCCAGCTACGAACCGAAGAAAGAAGGGTGCACATGGCCCAACCTGACCCAATTCCTTAAAATAGAAGGCACTGTTAACCTTCATTTTAAGGAATTAATATTGGGACAACCTTGGCTACAGGACCAACATTGCATTATAGGTTGCGGACAGAAGCGTATCCTATATTGGTAACCAATAAAGAGCCACCATAAACTGTGGGACCATAGGAGGGAGGAGGCAGAACCCCCTAAACTAAAACCTGATGAAATTAACCACCAATTAGAAACACCCGAAATTCCATCAATTGCTTATCTTACTCCAGAAGTAATCACAAGCTTTCGGACATGGGGAGAAAATACACCTCGGATCGTCGTCTCCCCAGAAGGGAATTACCCTCAACAAGGATCAATCAAAGCCATCCTCGAAGCGGAACAACCCCAACCCAAGAAACAACTGCAAAGATTCCTCGGGTTGTGCAAATGGTTACGCGACTTTGTACCTAACATCGCCCAACTGATGCTACTTGAGAAAGAAGCCTGCTGGAAGTGAGGAACCAATTAACAAACTACGTTCCAGGAACTCAAAGCCAGTTTCCAGTCAATACCAGTGTTCCACCGCCCAAAAGAAGGAAGGTGTCATTGATCTTGCAAATCGATCCATGTCAAACCAGACTAGGCACAGTGCTATACCAACAAGGCTACGACAAGAGGCCTCAGGTAATTGCCTGCGCTAGCACAACGCTTAACGCCACTGAACAACGCTACCATACTAACAAGCAAGAGTGTCTCGCAGTAATCTGGGCAATGCGTAAAATACTGGTACCACCTCGAGGGACACCCCTTTATTATCCTGCCTCAAGTGGCTACAGGAATCCAAGAACACCAAGGTAAAGCTTAGTTGCTGGGCAATGTTCCTCACAGAATTCATATTCGAAGTCCAATACTGTCCCGGAAGGATGACTGACCTGCCAGATGCCCTCTCCCGTCAGCCCGACGAACAAGGAATGGAGGAGGAGGATTGGGAGAAGATGCCCCCCCCCTCCCTGCCTCACTGCATACGCCCTAGTAGGTGATCCGACTGCAGCAGCTCCAGATAAGCAAGTATACCCTGAGCTACCATCTACAGCAAGACCCGGAGGTAAAACGCCTGCTCGCCAACGTACCCCACCAGTACGAACTACGTGACACGTTGGTTTGGTACCACGACGAGAACACAGATGCGGAATGGAAACTGTGGATCCCCACATCCTTACGGCCAGGGATATAAGAACTCCACCACGATTACTGGCAAACGAAACACCCAGGTATAAGAGACCACTCTGAGACACAGGCCAGCCCTATATTTGGAAATCATAACGGGTTGAGCAGAGACGTTATGCCGTTTGTCAATAACTGCGAGGCATGCTGTCGCCACAACGCCTACCCTGTACCCAAACCCACTGGCATACCATATTGCCCACATACGCAGTTGACTCACTTAGGCGTGGATTTGATGGGCCCATATCCTCAAAGCACCCGAGGAAACCACTACCTACTGGTCATTACGGACCAGTTCTCTAGATGGGTGGAAGCCTTTCCCCTAGTCAGCCAAGAGACTCGGGTAATCCTTGTAATCCTTCGTAAGTTCAACACAGAGATATTTTCCCACTGGGGATACCCCCCCAAGTGATCCTGACAGATAATGGTACCCAATTTACCAGCATGGCTTGGAAGAAGGCCTGCAATAAATGCNCACCCACAAGCTAACCCCACCGAGCGGAGGAACCAGGAGTTGAAGAAGAGTCTCCGACTTAGTGTGGGAAACGACCATAAATATTGGGATATCCATCTGTTGGATATCGTATTCACCTTGAGGTGGTGAAATAACGTGGCAATTGACACCTCACCCAGGGAGTTTCTGTTCGGCCGGCCTCTACCCAGACCTGGGGACTCGCAATGGGAGGCAGAACCTGCCACTATGCCCCAGTCCAAGACCGTGTGAGCGGAAGCGGAAGCCGAAGTCTTCCAGCCAGGACCAGCCTCTGCCAAAAGGGAGCAACATTAGTGGTAAGCTAGCCCAAACCCGTGTGTCCAACGCCCGGAGGCATTACCTCGCCTTCACAGATTTTGTACCAAGTAGGCATCCGATGCGTCCTACATTATATGAGGGACCAGTGGGAGGCCGACGGGTCATACTACAGAAGCCTTCACAGTAGAGTCCGCCTCCAATCTACGCAAGTGACTTGGCACAGAATTAAAAACACCTAGCTCTTTGATGTGACGTCCCTCTCCCTAGGCCGTCATGCGTCAACATTCTTGCACGCGCACAGAGAATTGTAACATACGGTTAAAAGGAACAACTTTTAATTTGAATAACTATATCAGGCCTCAAAAATTACAAAATACCTGCCAAATTATTTTCTGCTGCAATCATAGCGTGAAACTACTAGCCAGATAATGGCTTTGACATTGTCTCTGACAATGTTTATTATGTCTGTTATCTTGGAATAGTAGGACTGGTTAGGATTTTGCAGTAGAGGAAAGGAGAAACTACACCAAAGCACAAATTCAACAGCTCATGCACATGTGGTTGGTTTTGCGGTACTTCACTGGTCTTGTGAATGAATATTGTTACTTTGTTAGTAACATCATGTCAAAAGTCTTTTGCAAAGGTTTTTTAATACAATAATTCTTTTTTTTAATGAAGATAATTATTTAAAACTCCTTCCAGATATTTTCCAAAAATTTGTACAAATCAAAATGTAAAATATTAAAAACCGCAAAGGTAAAATCTTATTGCAATAAAGTATGTTTGCATTATTACTTACTTGATCTATGTAGTTATGACTTTCTGACCTTTTTTATTTTGTTGTTATTTCTACTTTAAAGGTGAATAAAAATCATCCTTTCATTACTTATTTACAAGATGAAAACGAAACTTAAAATTTTACCATTGTATTTATCCCTATAATATTTACAAAACTTATTTATGGATTGTAGTATTAATGCTAGCGCAAACATATCTCACAAGTACAACACACACTGCTCTAAATATTTAATTTTGCATGTTGCACCCTATGTTAGTGGCAGAAAGCCAAGTAAGAGTTGTACCTTCAAAAATTGATCAAGTGGTGTTGTATTCAACACCTGACTGGTACCATTAAATAACTCAATTTTTGCCCCCCTTTGAACTGAAATAGTTCCGGCACCACCATCCATTAGTAAAGTGTTCAAAAACTAAACACTACCATTCACCCCTGTAACTTACAACTCCTGAACACGTGATAATCAGTGTGATGCTAACAATACATGTTTATAGTTTTATTTGTTGGTTCCATTGTACCAGAGGAAGATGGGTTCCAATGCCCTTGAAGAAAACATAACAGATACATCAACACTAGCCTTGGACACACTGCACGTTAAACTAAAGTTGTTGACTCCTGGCTCCTTGGAATGGGCCCACCCCTTCTCAGACCGCTGGCCAACTTTGGCCACACTTGTGCCCACATCCCCTACAACAACACAACTTAGGGTCCAGAGCAAGATGGGTGTGCAGTAGAGATGGCCAATGAATAACATAACAGTTATTTTATCATTGTTGTGCTGGAACTGCTCAACGTGGAACAAGTTACCTAAAATACCCTGTTACAAAATTACACTGTGTCAGTAACATCCTCCGCTGCTTGGAACAGCAGAACATAGTGGAACTCAGGAACTGTAGCATGCAAAGAGAGGTAACAATTGCAACCTGCACTTATTCAGAATAGCAGAACAGTGGGAGACTCGGAAACTATAGCGCACAGGCAGAGTTATGATCAGGTCGAGAATCTCTGGCAGGTACGAGGGCTATGTTGAGTGAAAAGTTACCGTTATCCCGCATCTATTTGTGAACTGAATGTTACCACTTATCAGTAGTTACTGCTTAGTACATAACCGGAGTTTACATGCATGTTGGTACAGTGTGCAAGTGGTATTTTGTTGTGTTACTAGTGTGAATTCTTAGTTTGACCCACCCCTACTGTGCAGTGCAGCATAGCAGGGTCCTCACAGAAGCTTGCTTGAGCTGGATGCTGTGCCATGCCATATTGGCAAAGTCTAACGTGAGGTAGGACTATTAACTTTTCAATGCTAGCCACTACCTTATACAATGCCATTACCCGCCTACAATGGGGAAGGAAGGTGGAGATGCGAAAGGCTATACTGAGCAAAACTCTATTAGAATTCCGCCACATGGGAAAGCTACCTGACAAGAGGGAGTAAAGAGGGAGGCCTAAAAGGCTTCCTGGAATCCCAATTACCACGCTGGAGGGACACATCTGCAGCTGGGTCTGTCCTCCGTGATAAGAAATAGTGGCTGCAGCACCTGCTAGGCCACAATGCAAGATTTATATTTTGTTTACATCATAAAATTCCAACACATACTCGCAGCTAGAGTGTGGTAAACAATCAGATGTTCCAAAGCACAATCTACTAGCCGGCCATGAAGCAATGTGTATAATGAATAAATGCATTAAAAATTATATACATATAAATGAGTATTTGAACACCATCAGTGTTTTACTACCATTTCTGTTTAAACTGTTACACATTTTTATCCTTCAGACATTCAGCTATAAGTTCCATATCTGCCTTCCTAACATTTATCCACCTTGATACAGCTGGTTACTTCACATAATGATGAATGGCACTCACCTCCTTGCTTCAACAGTTCCTTGTCGTAGTGATGCTGCTCGTAGTCTGACATCGAGATCTTGTCTATGTTAACTGTGATCTGTTCCAATGCTGTTGGCCTGTAATACAACAAAAAAACTGTGATGTAGTGGAATCTCGATGCCATGTTCCCATTCTACGATTATCTCACCATCCAGCTTCCTTCAACTCCCTCAGCTGTTATAAATACCTGGTGGTTACACAGTACCAAAACTTTCAACACGAAGTATGCACACACTGCCTGTAAGCATGGGAAGTTGAGCCAATGTTTTCTGATGCAGTCATCCTCTTAGATGCCCCTAGATTGCATCATCAGAGACCAGTGCAGTGGAATGAAGTGGAGAGGTTTGGGTGGCTTTTAACAGCGAGGTCTCGCAAGTCAATGAGGGTGAAATGAGGTGGATAAGGCACAACACCAGAATGCAAGAGTGGCAGAAAATGGACATCCTCAAGAAAATCCAGCACAATTCCCACATGCAAAAATTCAAGAGTGACTCTACAAGGAAGTGAACCTGGTTCACCTTGGTGGGAAGCAAGTACTCTAGTCACTAAGAAACTGTAACCCCATGCAGCATAAAAAAAAAAGTGGCTCATTTTCAACCATTATCAAGTAGAAAAGTGAGTACTTTTTCTTCAAAGCATACTTACATTCTACAAACAAGGAGAGGTTCAGATGCCATTTTGCTGTGGAAGAAGCACCACCAACTTGACAGGAGGAAGAGGGGGGGAAGGGAAGGAAACAAAACTGTTTTCATCCGATACTTGGAGGGGGTTGAAAGTATTGGCAGAAAACAGAACGTGGGAACATAAAAAAACTCAACATAGTAAGCTTTTATCACATAAAAATATTAATGACTGTATAATATGCAGAAAACTCAAAATAATTAAAAAGTACAAATAAAATTGAGGCTGTCACAAATATTACAGCTTGCTGTGTGCTGCATTAAAATACACTGTATTTAAATAGTGCCATATTATTGATCCCTAATGTTCAGTAAAATGTTATAATGTTACATTATTTAAAAATTTCTCACAAATATAATTTTAATTAAAGTAATTAAAGATAACTTTACTCTTCATTATAGTAATCTAAAATTTAGACCTACTTAATTTTCACAGTGTCAGCTTGTGCACTATGTAACTATGGCACTACTTATATTATAAATATTTTTTTTGACTTGCATTAAAATTTTGTAAAAAAAGGTATTTTAATTACTTATTTAAAAATTGTAGTTTAAGTATAGCCTATTTATCACAATTTTTAGTTTTATTATTTACATCCGTAATTTGTTTTTGCTTCCATTTAATCTGTGGTTTGCAAATTACCTTCAGAGTTGCATTGGTTTCCAGCGGAGCAATATGCTTTGTTTCTCTCTGGACTGGAGGTTAGTTTCAGCACAGCAAATTACTTTGACTGTTGTTGTGTTCCTCGCATGTGAGGAACTGCAGCATTCCTGTCTGTAGTTTTCCCGGTGTTGTCAAACTTTCAAGGTGTGGTCTTGGCAAAAATGTTTATTCTGTTCACACATTCACTACCCATTTCTCCCCCTCCCACCTCCCCCAATGTTTGTGGATGTGAATCATCTCAACTGTGCAACGTCCATATCCTAGTGGCAGGTTTGTTGTACATTGATCTGTCTTTTGTTCTGCTTTTCTGCATAATGTGAAGCCATTGTAATGTACAACCCAGGCGCTCTGGCCTTGATGGCATTTTTAGCACTAGCTAGAGTGCCACAAAAAATGTTTAAGTCTTTTTAGTGTTTTATTATGTAGCGTGTTGAAAATTGTTTTATGTAGTTTTTGGCCACATTCTAAATTTGTCAGCTCAACACGAGTTATGATGTTTCTCAGTTTCTTCTGTTTCAAAGCAAATATCTTTTATTCGTTTACATCTTTTACTTTCTGTTGAGAAGAGGGTTCCCATTTCAAGCATTTAACCAATTTCCTTTGTGGCTCTAGTTTATTTTACATATTTGGCACCATTTCACCTGCTTTTGGTGTCATATCCATCTCCCAAAAACTGTATAGACTGTAGGCATAACCTTTAGTGTCAGTTTCCATCCTCTAACAGCAGAGTTCTCCTTCGGTTCAAGATTTCTGTGAACCTCATCAGCTAAGTTGTTTGGTTAGGCATACTTTCTCAATTTAATGCAAAACTTATTAAACCCTTTCCACACCTTAAAAAAATAAAACATAAGTTTTAACGAAGATTTTTAAGAAATTAGTTTATTAGTTTTTTCCAAGACAACTTAATTCCCATTCAATTGTACACAATAAATTATTAATGATACAACATTACAAAGAAAATACATATGCAACACAAATTTTACACTGAAAATTGATAAAAATTTACATTAAACAAAAACTCGAAGCAGAGCCAGGCACCTCTGGTGCTCAGGTCCCAGAGATTTTGCCTCTCCCATCCTCACTTGTCCACCCCTCTTGGTGGGCATTAGTGCCTATAGGGGTGAAGTGAAATGGAGATGGAGCAATTCAACCAACAGCAACATCCACCACATTTCCCACATGTGGAAATCAGGAATGACCTTGCTGGGAATCGCACCCGGACTGCCTTAGTGGGAGGCCTGTGTGCTAGCTGTGTGGTAGCTACTGAGAGTGAGGCTTTTACTTACGGGAAATCTTGCTTGGTGCCCTTGCGCTTCGAGAGCATCGGGACCTTGTTGAGGAGGTTGAGTGTGATGATGGACGGCATCAGCTTGCACGCCTCCCCGTCCACCTGCATGGGGATTGTCTTGGTGGTGATGATTCTCGCAGACTTACACTGCGTGATGCATGTGCCATGGCCCCCCGCTTGGAGTAAGGGCTGCCCACACCACAAACATACATACATACATGCATGCATCCCACCTCCTGTTGCAAGCTACACACGTAGTGTAGTAAACACTGCATAGTAAAAAATTACCCAAGTCCAAAAACTTCATTGCAGTTTTGCTACTATGCCTATCAAAATATTATGGCTTGAACTATAGGTTAACATAAATGCTTAAATAAATATGTGCTTTGAAAAGTATTTGCACTTCCACTGAGTTTTAATATAATTAAAATTTTTTTTGTAAGAAAAATATTGTTTTTAAATAAAAGCATGTGTGCAATTGTAAAACTAAAGGTAAAGAAACATCACATCACTATTTATTCAAATGATTTTAACATCTGGAAAATTGTGAATCCGTTTTGAGGAGATACACTGAAGCAAAAAATAACTACCTTTCTTTAGTCTGTGATGCAGGTGCAAGAAAATTTAAGGATTGCCTGAGTTAAGTTCATATCTACTTACAGTGCACTAAAGGGTTCATCAAATTTTAGGATCAATTCCTGCATCAAGACATTCCTGAAAAGATTTTTTTATGGAGAGTTGCTAAAATTAAAAATTCATTCATAAATATGATAATCCATACAATTACTTCTCATGTTATTTTACATTCATATCAGTTCTTTTCAGCTATATGTATATACTTCATAGTAGAATATGAGCCAATCACTGAAAAATTTTTCATAAATTGCACACTGTAAACCAAAAATATATAGGCCAACCGCACATTAAGATTTAGGATTGCTTCCTTGCCCTTGTAAAAGTAGCGTATCTTCCTTATTTGTACATTGGTACTGGTAAAATTCAAAACCAATATAAATAAATGCATTTTTAAATAGTCAAAATTCTAAATAATACAACATTGCCATTTCACATACATTTTGATTAAATGTGTTTTAGACAAATTGTAACAAACAATTAAATAATACCTTTTTCAATAATTTCTCACAGCTAAATATACATGTTTTGTTCAAAAATAATCATGAATTCCAGCTCTGTCCAACCATAGTATTTAAATCATGGCACAGAAGACTGCTTACAATGGTGTATGAATTGCAAGATGATAAAATGCAGTAACGACAGTACGACAGACCTTTTTGTTTTCTTATAACTGCCAAGAGTTAGTTTGGAGTAATATGACCTGTAAAACTCTTGTCCTGTACATAGTACACTTAGAATTACGATGTTCAAGCCTCTAGTGTTTTTTCTCATGTACTATCAGCCATTCCACAAACTCTTTTGGTACAGCATTAACAAAACAGATTCGGAATGCAACTATCAGACTGTTACCAAGGTTATTATTTAATGAATAGTAAACATGTTTTTCCCAGAAACTATTTTCTAAAATGAAACCTTACTTACATCAAGTCCACTGCTACAATGTTCACAGTTTTGAAAGATTTCACATTATAATTTTCTAGTGAAATTGTTTGTATTAAAAGGCTGAAGTGTCGAGCATTTAGGTTCGTTCCATCTTAAAGACAATTACAAGATTGTTGTAATGGACATATATGTACTGAAATGAGAAAGCATTTCTACATTATTTACATAAACCATAAAATTAATTTATGCCTTTAAAAAGAACATAAGAGCATAAAGAAAATGCTACAAAATAATTTTTAAAATGGCTACACAATGCAGTGAAAACTTCCTTACAAATAGATGCTAACTAAGCATTACAAACTGCAATTTTTTCTCAGACAGTAAAAATTGATTAGGTATGGCAAATTTTTTAATGTTACATTGTAACAAATTCACCCTTGCATACAAAGGAAGTCAAACACTATCATTGTATAAATAAATGACTGCCTTGGAGATAGTATGAACAAAGATGCATGTATAAGTACAACTGAAAATACCTTGATTTCAAACATATTCACAGGCACACTTACCAGTTGATATGTCGTGAGGCCAACCACTTCAATGTAGCCATCATCCGTAGCTGGCTCCATTGTTCCACCCGCTCTGTTCCAAGGATGTGTGCCTCCACCATAGCTACAAACACCATCTGATAAGCTCTAGTTTTTATAAGAATTTTCAGATTTAACATGTACATGTTGAAACAATGCTGTTATAATGGGAAAGAGTAGTTCTTAATGCTCCTGTTTACTCTTGCATTCAGGGCACAACAGATGCTACCTTGTCACCTGACATCCTAGAGAGGAAGAGAAGTGAAGATAGCAGAGCATGCATCATGCCAGCATACCAATGCGTCTATTTCATCTCTGCAGAATGGGAATCTATGCCTGCTACAGTGTAATATTCACAATACTGCCCTCCTGCCAGGACTATTGGGCAACCGCATGTAAACTGTCGTCCTTCTTTGTGTGTGCCGACAAGTACTAGACTGTGAGTACTTGAATTCCTGTCCTTTTATATTTGTATTTATATTTATATTTTTATTATCATCATGTTATCATTTATATGATAAATGTATGCTCCTCATCAGGTCCATGGCAAAGTTAATTTTTACATGTAATATTAGGGCACACAACAAGCAGAAATAAGAAACAAAGCAATGCTTATTTAAAGTAGTCGGTTGACTATGAACCATTTAAAAGAGCTTTCAAGTGTCCCACAAAATGTGCATATACGTACTTACCTGGGGATATTTAGGAAGACTATAGCATGAACTTTGTGTTCCTTGAGTTTGTTCGTGAGATCCTTGCCATCACACTCGAGTGTGACCAGTTCGGCCAGTCCTTTCCACTTCCTGCGGACCAGGTCCTTGCCACCTGCCTGCCCATAGAACATCTTGTTGCGCAGACGAGAGTTGAACTTCTCCGGGTGCGCCTCTGTCAACAGTGAACAAGAACCTGCAAGCTTCTGTTCTCACTTGTGCCACAACTGAGAGAAACCAACTCAAAGAGTAGATATTATTCACTGTATATGGCATGGACACAGTGATAGCACCATTTTTTGAAATAATCTTTTGTAAACATTATTTTATGTTATTTCTTTGCTTTTTGTTCAAGTAAGTTTTTTATTGTCATTATAATACAAAATGTACACTATTACTTACATATAAGCAACTCCAGATTTGTACTATTATCTAAGCAAGTTAGGAATAATAAATAAACCCTAACATCAGGTAACCAACCGGACACGAATGCCATCTTGTTTTTATTCATTCACCGCCATAATAACTGCTGTTTGTACAAGATTTTCCTCGAGTCTCCAACATGCAGTAATAAGTTTCTAAGTATTATCACACACACACAAACACAAATACAAATACAAACACACACACAATCAGACCACCTCCTGTGCTGTAGGCAAGTCTCATAGTCATTTTATTATCACTACAAAATAATAAACAAGCCAGCGCCCTTAATCACAACGTAAGTCAGCGATATTCCATTGGTTACCAGCAAGCCACATACGGCCCACCAAGACTAGTTAGACTGGTCTGCAGACAAAACAATTTATCAGCCGTTATTTTCTTTGTTGCAGTTTGCAGAAGGGTAGCAGAGAGTCACTCATAACGAACCGTTCACAATACCTGTCAAGACACGACTCACCCTTAACGAGTCAATGTTTTGAGGCATGACATCTGGCATTTCAGCCCCTGCAGCACTGCATGGAAGTGCCTAGCACAGGTGGCAGAGATGCAAACAGGTGGATGAATTACTTGAGCAAATGGCTGTTTTTGTACCTCTTAGAAATTCTGAGATTTGGAACGGAGTGAACATTAAGAACCTGTGTCTGTAGTTATATGTCTGTCAACTATTCACAAGGCTCTCCATTCTTAAATGAAAAAAAAAATGATAGTTTGATAGTGCTAACATCAGGTAACATGGAATGTGCAGAACTTCTTCATACCTCAGGTCACTCAGTTTTGGTTTTGCAAGTTCCTGCCATGTGTGATTAAGACTGTTTGAAAAGCAGAGGCTCTTTCCTACTGAACAATGATGACTGATTTTTTTTACAACTCTCTTGGTGTGTTTCGTCAATTTCTGCACATTACAAGACAGCTGTAATGGTTCACCAAAAGGGAAGAAATTGTAATAAACAACACCCATTGCTGTTTGCCATCCTATTACTATTTCCGATTACTATTTCCTGGCCACCTCATTTGCAATTATTATACAGCATCCACTTATCACACATCATAATACAAGTGAGTAGGGGTCAATTGTAATGCTTCATCAGTTCACATAGTACCAAGCAATCTTTTTTTCCGCTTTCCTTATTTGCTGTAGACGAGTCGGAAATGGTTGAGCTGGAAACAGTGAATTGTCTGATAATTTTTTCTGTTTTTGGTTCACGCATACCTTGAAAGCATTATTATCCACCCTTGACCTGCATTCTCTCTTTACCACACAAACTTGGATGCAAGTCACCAGCATAAAATTTGTCAATCAGCAATGCAGACTACATCCCTATACACCTACCATATGTACTATGATATATTTCTGCCACTGTCTCCCAGTTTGCACACATGCAAAAATTACCCTTAAATCATGCTTTTCGAATATGTTGCACCCAACACTGTACACATGCTGCAACACCTGCAACTACACTACAGACAGTGTGAAGACTTCCTGTTATTGTGACCTTTGAGGGGTATGATTCACTGCTCCACTGGTCTATTCTACAGGACACCGAGAAAAAGGACTGCAGAAAGTACATATTTTTGGCAATTTATTTCCAAGCAACCTCTATACCCACTTAAAAATATTTGCTGCAATACTGTCAGCTTAGTGATATATACTTTTACACAATGGTAAATTATTTGAACAGCTTATAACTTCACCATAATTTACTATCCTCTAGGTGTATCCTCCCTCTAACTGCAGTAAGTAGCTACAGTACTGTACTGGTGTTTTTGATTATTTTTTGGGACTTTCAAAAGTTTTTCTTCACAGGGTTAGGGAAGTGAGTAACTTGTCACAAGACAAGCACCTAGCGAATGTATGCCAAGCACACAGCTACTTAAAGTCTACCATGCCACCCATTTCTCCGAGCCCCTACTAAGACTATGACACACACGTCTAGACCAACACAGTACAGCATAATAAGACATTTGTGTTTGCATGTGATGGAAAAAATACACCTTATGAGCCGCTGAGACACACACATGTCTCCAGGTTTGTCAGTTTTGAAGAAAAACATAAAATTGCTTATTTTAAAAGTGATTATCATATGCACTCTGGTGAAATACATACACAAAGTCATAAAACATTTAAAGCAAATGTGACAATTTCTGTCTGAACAATTAACAGTAGAACATGATGTGGCAATGAATTTGGAAACACAACTGAAATTATTATGATCTTTCACATTATCACCTTGAAGATTGGAAATTCACACAGTAGTTCCCTCAGCACACCTTTGTGGGGGTCTCCTGGAGGATGTCCCTGTGTAGCATCCTCAGTAACTCCAACGCTATGCGCAGATGTTTACCAGCTCATACTGTACATATTCTTCCCTATGACAACCCGAACAGCATCCCTGGTCACATCCTCCGGAGCTTCCCACCAAAAACTCGACAACTCTCGTTCATCACTAGGCAACCACATGTTGCCAACTTCACCCAGATACATAGCTACGTACATAACATTCCAGTCGACTGTAAGAACAGCTCTTACCTCTCGCCTCGTGGAACTCTAGGGCAATGTGGGCATCCACACCCAGGGAGAAGTAGTTGTTGACAACGTTCAATGGGAGGTTGTCCTTGCTATCCTCATTTGGCTCTGCATCTGGGTTCTTCTCCACCTTCAGCTCCCACCTATCCAGCATGGTCACCTCACTCTCTGCTGTGTTCAGCAGTATCTTCGAGATTGGCTCATCCGTATAGCCCTGCATGCATTCATACAGTTCTCCAGGTTCATCTGATACACACTTACTACGATCCAATGGTTGGCAACTGGCCTTGAGCACCTCCCCTTGAGGCTTCATTTTATACTGGATAAAATTAGATTACTCTTGAAACCAGGTATGTTGTTAACAATGCAATATTAATATATTAATACGTACACTTATTAAAAGAACAGTAAATAAAAAAAAATATTTATATTGCATATCTACTAATTACTGGCATTTATATGCAGCATTAAAAATTAACACACACACTGGTAAAGCATGTGGTTTAACATAATTCATAGCAACACTGTTAATCTTTATTTAAGATCCTTGCTATGACTGATACAAAGGATTTACTCACATTGACACCATCTTACTGCATACCGTTTCTCTCATGGGTGCGGACTATTGCACCATTAATAACCCCATCACTCAAGCAGCCCCCTTCTCAACGGGTCTCTAGATCCACCATTGACTCACTACATCAAAATTGCAGAAATTTCATTTCAAAATAGGGCAGGTATTTAAATTTCCTAAGAAAATAAACCATAAACTATGTGAATTATTACAAAGTGTTTAATTAGTGTGAACAATGTTTTAAAAATCTGAGGCAAAGAAGTAGCAGGGGTGCAACTTCCACTCCAGAAGATCATGCAGTACGTAGGGGGAGGGGTCCAAAGGGAAGGAAGACTGCCAATATTGGCAGATTATTTGTGCTTTCTTTAAAATAAACATGACTCATCATGGAACGTGCAGTTTATGTACCACATTACTTGTTGGTTGTACTTGGTGGCAACAGTTGTTTTGTGTTGAAATTTTATTGTCTATGTTTTGTGGGTTGGCACCATGTTTCATCTTGTATCTGGTTATAAAAAAAATAAAAATGATGGTGTGTCATAGTGGCGAATGGTGCGGTGTCTTGTGTTTGTCAAATAAATGAGGAAATTAAACTTTGGTGTTATAATTTACTTCACCCATAACTGCACATACTGAATAACAGGTTATAGGCCCAGGATGCTGAATCAAGTAGTGACAGCTTTAGGGTGAATAAAATTGGTGTACAGGTGTTCGATGTTTAGATGAATTTCCTGGCGAAGCGAAGAAGGGGTATGCTTGGAAGATGGCGGCTGGAAGAGATCGCTACAAAGTGCCGTTCCTTACAGAGCCAAACTACACACATTGGAGTGAAAGAGTTAAAGATGCTTTGGGGCAAAGAAGGTTATAAGGTTATTGGAGGCTATTACTTATGATCTTCCGAATGATGAAGCTAATTGGACTCCTAAGCAACAAACTAAAAATCAAGATGCTCTGTACTTCATTAAAACTGAAGTGGACGATTTGTCTCTTAATGACATCAGATATAGTACAACAGCTAGAGAGGCATGGTAGCTGATAGAGATGGACTGCAATGTGGGCATGATGCACTTAGTTACAGTCCTGGAAGAACTTTGTGTGTATAAGAAGTAAGAAGAAGTATCAATGAGAGAATAGATGGATAAAATTGAAAATTGGTGTCATCAGTTGGCTGAGAGTGGCATGCTTTTATGTTGCGGAGTTTGCCCAAGTATGAGATTATGGTAAGAAGTTTGGAACAAAATGAAGAAGCAATTAACTTAAGCAATATCAAAAGCAAGTTACTACTTGAAGTGAAAAGATTGAAAATGGAAAAGGAAAATACTGAAAGTGAGGTTAGAGCATTGAGTGCTAGAAAACAACATGCAACGCAGAGGCGACCGGGAGGTAGAAACACTACAGAAAAACATAGTCCAACTCTTAGAGGTGCGCACCAGCATACCAGAGGTAGTGGCTTTCAAGGTTACAGTGGTGGAAAGACTGACTAGAAATGTTATAACTGTGGTGTGTAGGGTCAAGTTTCTAAACAGTGCAACAATAACTGGGTGGACAGTCCAGTAAAGTGTTTTTCATGTGGCAAGTTTGGACATATTTCTGCAAACTGTGAAGAACAAGTCCTATGAAGCATCAAAGAAGAGTGGAGATAAGAAGAATGAAGAAGGGAATGATAATGGTAAAGGTTGGCAGAACAAATTTAGGGGATGCATTGCAGGTAGAGCATTATTTTGCACATTTGAACCGACAATGTGGGTGTTAAATTCTGGCTCATCAGACCATGCGACTCCTTTGCAGTCAGTGTTTGTAAAATTTACGGAAGTGGAAGCGTTAGACTTGGGAAAGGTGAAATGACTGTACAGGGTATTGGTTCTGTAAACATCAGAATGACATATGAATGTGGTGGGTGGACTCTTGGGTTGAGTGATGTTCTATAAGTACCTCACTTGGAATACAATCTACTATCCGTGAGATGCCTTGCCGACAAGGGTATCAATACTGAATTTGACAGAAATTGTGCTACAGGTGTAGACACCGACATGGAAGAAAGAGCAAATGTCTTTTCTGCTAAGGAAAATGGTGGAATTTACTTACTTGAGACTGTTTACAAGCTCGAATCAAGAAATGTGGTGGCAGCAATGGAGCAGCAGTGGGAGCAAGAAGTAACCAATGCAGTTGCACTACAAGCAGTCACAATGTTGCACAAGACTTGGTCATCTGCATGACGCAGCACTTGTAAAAATTCCAGGATTAACTGATTTTGTTCAATTAAGGCAGATGAGAGTAAGTGTGAGGTGTGCATCAAGGTTCCTTTCCAGAGGAAAGGCAACAGATGCACGGTAAACCCGCTAGAATTGGTTTACAGTGATTTAATGGGCGAGTTTCGCCCATGTTCGGTTGGAGGTGCAAGGTATGTTTTAACCCCTAATAACTGATTTTTCCAGGTTTGTTATAGTTAAATTTTTGCACAGATACTATGAATGAGTTTGTTTTGTTTAAGGCTGAGGTGGAGAATGCTTAGGGTGTAAAGATAAAGACCTTGCAATCTGATGGAGGGGGTGATTTTTGGAGGTTTTGCGAGAGAATGGAATTGTGCACAACAGGATAACTGTGCCTAGGTGCCCTCAACAAAATGGCGTGGCAGAAAGACAGAATACGACACTAATGGAAATGGCAAGGTGCATGTTGATACAATCCGATACTTGTGGGCAGAGGCTGTAAACACTGCATCCTTCATGCGTAATCTGTGTCCCAATAAGGCTATTGCAGACAAGATTCCATATGAATTGTGGTCAGGTAAAAGGGTCGCTGAGGAGGTGTTGCAACGACTGAAGGTGTTTGGGTACACAAATTGGATTAGAGTCAAGCCGTCTAGCAAGTTTGACCCAAGGGCTGTTGAATGCATGTTTGTAGGGTATGCAAATCACAGGATGGGTTATAGAGTCTGGCATGCAAGTGAGAGAGGTTACAATTGCGCATCATGTAACATTTGAAGAAAATGTCTTTCCTTTCAGATAATTCGAGGACAGTGACGTAAAAGAACCAAATCCAGAAATTTTTCAGTTGTTCGATTACTATGAGGTTGCAAGTGATGATGAACCTCATGTGATACCAGACGATGGAGTTGGGAACAATGACATGAATGAACGTTAAACCTCAGAGGCAGACAATGTTGAATTAGTAGTAGGCAGTGATGACCCAATTGTAAATACAGGTGAGCGTTAAGGACATGTTAGAGAGAGAAGGTGAAAATGCTGTGACCTTCAATAATATGATTCTGAGTGATGGAATTTCAAATGATGCTGCTAATAATGTTGAAAACACGGTAGATATTGAGAATGAAGCAATTGGTCAAGGCTACCTGACCCACAAGGGTTCCAAAACCCAATAAGAGTGCTTGCTGTACTGTTTCTAAGTGTCTTGTGAATAACGCTCCGGGGGTGGTTGTTATCGTTATTAGATCTCAGAAAATCCCTAAACTTACTAGATGTACCTGTTGTAATGCAGTCAAATGTGAATTGTTAGAAATAGGCGATTCTGTAGATGTTCATGATGCTCTTAGTGGTAGGTACAAAGACATGTGGTTACAGGTAATGGAGGCAGAAATTCAGAACCTAAAACTACAAAATTTGTGGACTGTAGTTGAAAGACCTAATCACAAAAATGTTATTGGTTGTAAATGGAATTTTTGAAAGTGAAACGCAATCCTGATGGGATAGTGGAAAGGCTTGTGGCCAGAGGTTTTGCTCAAGTTCCAGGTGTTGATTTGTATGACACCTGAGTCCTGTTGTTAAACGTAGGACAATTAGAATTCTCATGGCCCTAGGTGTAGAAAATAATTGGGAACATTAATTTCTAGACGTACAGTGTGCATACTTAAATATTTATCTGCATGAGGAGATTTACATGGAACAGCCTTTGTATTTCGTAGAAAGTAATAGAGGTAGACAAAGTTATGTTTGTAAACTTAATAAAAGTTTGTATGAGTTAAAGCAAGCAGGTAGAGAGTGGTTCCAGTACATTAATGGTCTGTTGTGTGACCTAGGCCTTGTATAAGTGACCCTTGTGTCTACATTGATGAATGTAAGGAATTTTTCGTAGCTTCGTATGTCGATGATGATAGTGTGTGGGGAAGCAGAAACAAGATTA
The DNA here is from genome assembly GCA_002778355.1 of Clitarchus hookeri. Lineage (NCBI taxonomy): Eukaryota > Metazoa > Arthropoda > Insecta > Phasmatodea > Phasmatidae > Clitarchus > Clitarchus hookeri. Next base: position 166,292 of record NQII01003074.1, read on the forward strand.
ATTGGCTGAAGTACAAAATGTCATATCTCCTAAACATAAGGATGCCAATTGATGTCTCATAATTTCTCTCAATTAGAGTGAACAAGCCGAACAGTGATATGGTCACTTTGGATCAAAGTCACTACATACACCAGGTATTAGAGCAATATCAACAATACAAAGGGCCTATCAGCGCACCTAGAAATGAGTAATTCTGGTGGTGTGCCAGGGGAGGATGTAGATTTTGATGAAAAGGTTTATAGACGAGCAATTGGTTGCTTATTGTATCTTTCAGGTGTTACAAGACCAGATATAGCATTTGCTGTAAGCAAAGTCAGTCGTATGTCTAATAAACCAAGGTTGAGTGACTAGTGTGATGTTCAGCATGTCTTTAGGTACTTAAGAAAGACTAGTGATTTGAAATTGTGCTATTACAAAACTGGTAGTCAAGTAAAGGTCTTTTGTGATGCTGACTTAGACAAGACAAAGTTGACCGAAAGTCAGTGGGTATGTAATTTTATTAGCAGGAGGAGCAGCATCATGGTGTTCAAGAAACAAGGTGTTGTTGCACAATCCACTGTTGAAGCAGAGTTTGTATCCATGGCAGACGTCACGAAGGAGGAAGCATGGATGAAAGGTCTGTTGGGCGAGTTAGGACAATCAAGATTGATTGACATGCCATGTACTGTACGATGTGACAACCAAGGGGCTATCAGTCAAACACTAATTCATATAACGTCTGAAAGGGTTAAACATGTTGATGCAAAGTTACATTATGTGAGAGAATGCGTGATGCAAAATCTAATTAAATTTTATTATATTTTTACTAAGCTTAACCTAGCAGACATGTTCACTAAGACGTTGAATGGTGTCAAAAACATGAGACGTCTCTTAAGATAGGACTAACTTCTTTGTCATGGTTGTGCAAACAAAATTCAACAAGGGGAGGTGTTACGAGGTGGCAACAGTTGTTTTGTGTTGATATTTTGTTGTCTTATGTTTTGTGGGTTGGCCCCATGTTTCATCTTGTATCTTGTTATAAAAAAAATAATAATGATGATGTGTGGTAATGGCGAATGGTGCGGTGTCTTGTGTTTGTCAAATAAACGAGGAAAGCAAACTTTGTTGTTACAATTTATTTAATCTATAACTGCACAAAGTGAATAACATTACTGACACTGTGTTCTTATTTCTGACGTTCCTGACCCCCTCACATATGGGAGAATTAGTTGATGATCTAAGATAATATATACGTATGAAGTAAATGACACCCTGCAACTCAAACTGTCAGTATAAACATATGTTATAAATGATTTTTAAGTAGTATTTCTGGTTTCTTTTGTTAAAGTTATTTTATTATTTTATACCTAGTTGCAGTTGCTTGTGTATAGCCCTGTTTATTTCATTCAAGTATTTGTTTCCATTCTACTCACTCAGTTTATTCATTTTAGTTGTATTTAGTTACAGAAAAGCTATTTTTGTAAACTTAGTTTCGACATTTTAACCAAAAAACATAGAAATGAATTAATACATTCCTTATGCCAAAACACTTAAATTTTTAGTGGAGGAGACCCAAAATACACTTGGTTGAAGAGTGGGAGGGGTGGGAGGGCTTGACTAAGAATGTTTTGCCAGTAGGCCCTATAATGAAGGATGAGACTGTGATGATTCCACAACATGGAAATGAGGGACGGTAATTATTAAGTTTAGGGGCTTTTCTGTAAAAAATATAAATAATTCACAGAAAATGGTATATTTCCACTCTACTAATGATGCAGAACACGAATATACGAGGGGCATTAACGCCCGAATAATTTCGTAATATGTGCCCACCTAACCTAACAGAACCTAACCCCACGATGGGTGAATCACTATTTTACATTTTTTAACTAACCTAGGATTGTTGGGTTTTACACTAACCTAGGATGTTTGGTTTAACACTAAACTACGAATGTAGGATTGTAGGGATTTAAAGGAACCGTAAAACACACCAAAATAATGTAAATTGACTCACCTAGGTAGGGAGGTTGTATAATTTCTCCGACATTAATAGACGTAAACAGACATATTTCGCAAGTTTTTTAAATATGTTCTACTTATTTTAACATCAAGCCCTGTTGAATATGAACAAGGTAAGCTGTGCAGAACCCATTAATGCAACTTTTGTTGGTCTACAACATTTTGTTCAGAAACTTAAACAAACTGGATACACTGCTCATTTCGTAATTTTTTTCACGTTTTTAAAAATATGTTGTACTTATTTTAAAGCTACGCCCCTAGTATATTTGTGATCTACGTGATTAGTAGAGTAGAAATTTATCATAATTTTGAATTTTTTTTTGTGTTTTTCAGAAAAGCTCCTAAACTTAATAATTACCTAAGGGACAACACAATGCACTGTCCTACACCCAGAAATGAAGTTTACCACAAATGGAAAACCCTTGACCTTGCTGGGAATAAAACCTGGAATCTTCAAAGTCTATTGATAAGGTATCCAAACTATTACACCAAATAATCTGACTCAATTGAAAATAGTGAGGGATATGATGTATAATTTAAAAATGCAAAATTAAAAATTTTGATAATGTGCATACTGGTAACCTTCTGATAACAGAATTATTCAGGACTGGTTTTTTTGTTATAGAGATTTTTCAGTCATAAGGATGTTGAGGAGAAAGAAGGATGGGGAACAGCAAAGTTTTACTATACCTACAAAATTATTTGCGAAAAACCGGTAAATTAAAAGCTTTGTGTATGGCATCCTTACCAAAAATTTACAACAAAACCAACAGTAATTCTGTGGTTTCTGTTGTGTGGAATTATCATTTTAATGTATTTTTGATGGATTCTATTGTTTTCCACCGGTGACCCAATGGTTTTTATTGTATTCCAGTGGTTTTTGTTGTATACAAATTTAGTGGAGAGAGACCATTTCAGTGGTTTCTGTTGGTTCCTGTTGTCAGAAAATACTGGAACCATTGGTTTTAATTGTTTTCTATTGGGGTACAATTTATAATGGATTAGGTTGGTTTCTGTTGTAAAGTAATCTGTTGGTTTCTGTTGTGTTTGGTTGGTTTCTGATGAACCATAGCCTGTTAGCTTCTGTTGTATTATAGTGGTTACTATTGATTTCTGTTGTGCAGTAGTATACTGTTTTCTGTGAGATTAAAGTGGTTTTTATTAGTTTCTGTTGTGTTCCAATGGTTTTTGTTGTTTTGTAGTCTGTTGCTTTTTGTTGTGTTCTAGTGGGTCCCACTGGTTTCTGTTCTGCTACAGTCGGTTGGTTTTTGTTGTATTCTAGTGGTTTCCATTGGTTGTTGTGTTTCATTGTCTTCTATTGTGCTGCAGCCATTTGGTCCCATTGGTTCTTGTCGTGTCTTGTTGGTTCCTATTCTGTCTTGTTGGTTTCTGTTGTGTTTTGTTGATTTCTGTTGTGTTTTGTTGATTTCTGTTGTATTTTGTCCACTACAGTTCACCTTAAAAAATGTATTTTAATGTTATAATTATCTGTATAATTTCTGTCCACATCACTAACGATTTGTTTTTTCTTTTAGTTATTAATAGAATAATATTACAATAATTGAATAATTTAATATTCTAACATATATTATTTTATGCACACATTTGGAAATGAAAATGCCACTACTTAAAGAAATTAATTTTTACACTTATTATTGAAGCTTAAGTCACAACACAATACAACACAACAGAAAGAATCAGAAATCAACAAAAACCATTGGTAATACAACAGAAACCAACAAACCACAACATAAGCCAATGTAAAACACTAGAATACAACATAAAGCAACCGGCTACAGCACAATAGAAACCAACCACACACAACACAAACCAATGGAAACCACCAAAATACTACAGGAACCAACTGGCAGCAACACAATAGAAACCAACAAAACACAACTGAAACCAATGTAAAACACTAGAATACAACAGGAACTAACTGGCCGCAACACAATATAAATCAACAAAACACAACAGAAACCAATGGAAACCACTAGAACACAACAAAACCCAACAAACTATAGTGTAAGAGAAACCACTACAATGCAATAAAAACCAATGGAAACCATTAGGTTACAATAAAGAACAGACAGAAACCCAACAGAACCCAATCCCAAATTAAATACAATAGAAACCAACAAAAAATTTCTGTTGTGTTTTCTGTTGGTTTCTGTTGTAAATTTTTTGTATGTTGAAGTACTTTTCGTAGCTTCTGTTCGTAAAGTTGGACCGGAAATGGGCAAATATTTTTACTCTCGCATTAACAAACCAATAATACAAAAGCTCATCAATTTTCTCGAATTCGTAAAGTGATTACTGAGTCAGTTAATCAAGTGACATTACACAAATATGGCCTTTTGTTTTATTTATTTATTTATTTATTTATTTATAGAGAGAGAGCGCGAGAGAAAGATAGAGAGACAGAGCATGTATGTGTGTGTGCGTGCGCTAATCCAATGAGCATACAAGAATAGAGTTGCAGTTCAACATTATAAATAGAACCTTAACTAATTCATTTGTTTGCCAATGAGTAGGTTCTATGGTACTAGCAATGTTAAAGAACACACTGAACCCCTACTTTCACTATGTTATGCTGGCTCATACTGGAAAGTCCCTGGCATATTTTTTTATTATTAATTATTGTTTTAAGGCTGGCCTATATTTTCTGGGAAAATCTTGCTGGTTAACTCAATACTGCACAGTTTTTTTATAAATTTGCTGTATTATGGAACATAATCATGCACGCTGACACACTAGTTTAACCATTTTCAAGTGAACATTCACCAGAATATAAGTTGCAAGTGCTAACAGACTTCATCAAAGATAGCAATATCAAAACAGAAAAGGCTGTAGTATACTCCATCTCATATATGAAGGCCACATTCTTGACAGTTGACGATCGCCGTGCCAATGTTTACTTTTCGTTTATGTATCCATTCGACATCAGCTGGTGCGTCAAGTGAAGGTTTTGATGCGACGAGTCAGCACGTTCAGGTGGTGCTGTTTCGTGCAGCAATTGGTGAGCTACTTGGGTGGCGAGAGAGACCTTGAAACGGAGTTTGGAGGGCATGTAGGGTCGTTCATAAACGCTGTACACAAAATATATGCTACTTTAAAAATTATGCAGAGGTCATGAAAATTAGACTACTGGTATCTGTTCGTAAATGTATTATATAAAGCAAACAAACGCTATTCTCTTCTGGCTTGTAATACTTCGAAAATAATTCCACAGATGGCGCACACAACATTTCAGAGCGTGGTCTGACCACATTTTTTTCACAAGAGGTAGCGGCTTTGTAAAGTTGACTGTTCTTCTATTACTGGCTCGAAACAACACAAATTTGATATATATTTCTTCAAATTATAAAAAAAAAATTAAACAATATTATGCAATATTTCTGTATGCTTTTGGAATTAATATCAAACACGTAAGGAAAGCCGGGTTTGAGAGGAGTGGATAAGACGTGGAAAAAGATTTCGAAATTGTGTTTTGTTAGGATACAGATGGTTTTAATGTACCTTTAATTTTGAACACCTTTACATTTCTACTTTAGCACGAAGTTCAGTTTCTAACACTAAGAACCACTATTTTATGACCACATAAAATAAAATGTATTAATTAATATAGGAACTCATTCTTATCAGCGTATTTCTTGCTAGTCTAATGCGCGCCGGCAGTGCACTCAGAATAGCCAACGTAATATTAATATTCGTTCTTTCATGCATCAGCTGATACAGGTTTTGTAAATGACACATTGTTTGTTTGGAATACATCAAATTGCCACTCACTGACTGTCAGAATCTGGCCAACTTAAATGAAATGAAGTATACCATAGTTAAAATTTTATTATATACGTGAAAAACATAATTAGGCAATATTTAATATTAAGTACATAGTTATAAATTTTATACATACTTAAGAAATAAGTTTTTGTTTTAGTATGCAGTAATTTTTTGAACTGCAGAAGCTGCAAGACCATAGAACTCGTACTTTGCTCTTTGGTAAGGATTTATTTTTCTGATTTAAGTTGCTAGGGCCTGGTGTCAAGCTGCCATTTCACAATCAGCTCAGATTACACTAACTAAATACAGTTTATCTTGCTGACACTTGCTTAATTTTCCAGTAAGTAGAGAGTTTCATAGTAATTTTTGCTCCAATTTTTCCCCCCATTTCTGGTAACTGAAGATTTTGTTTTAGGGAGGTAGTTTCCTTATGTATTTGAAATGGGACATGTTAATTTTCCATTAAAGGGAAGTTTCCACCTTAGAGGGAAATTTTACAAATGAGAGGTTTTACTTTAAAAGCCAAAGTTAAATGTATCTGTCAGGATCAGTGGCAAGATGATATGCAAATGTGGAACTCTAAAGCTGGTTGAGCAGCTGGCATGCACACACTACCCCACATTCTCTTTCAATAAGTGAGTGATGTGTTTACATGTGCTATACCAATATACCATATTACTAAACAGAATCACAATCTTGTGACGAGAGAACACATCTGAACAGTAGCATGTAAAGCTGACCCCTTTATTGGCTGATTTAGTTCAGTTGATAACTGTAGTTTCACAAGTACATCTGGTCATGTTCTCTACAGCAAATTAAAAGATATTCAAAACAAACTATAACTGACATTCAAAAAAACAAAACTTACACATTTGCTAATATTGTATTGCAAAGTTATACAGCCTTTGCTAAATATATTATTTTAACAATATAACAACATTTATGTTTGTAGGATACCTATGCAAATATGCACTTTCAGCATAAACTTCTTTCAACAACACCTAATGCTGAGAAAAATTATTTTGCAGTTTAACAGAAAGGAACTACAGTAGTAACACATTTGTATTTAGCATCATTTTGTGTTCACAATTTGTTGATAGTTGCTTATGTATCTATAAATGTGGTTGACTAACTACTATGAACTAACAAAAAGCATTCACAACTTACAACAAATCAAGGGCATTGTTAGGAGGAGGAGGGGGGATTTGCTATTGGAGGTTGTATACCCCCTTCCTCAATTATTGTTCCCAAGCTGGTCAATAATTGGTATTAAAATTATTAAGAAGCCTTCATTTGTGATAAAAATATATAATTGCCACAAACTAAAAAGCATAATGCATTTTATTATATCATGAAGTAATGTTTCTCCTACTTTGTCCTAATTACCATGTGTGTCAGCACCGTATAATACTGGTGTATCCTCCCCTCTTTTACTTCGGTAAGTGTAATATCATCCCAATCCCCACCTCCAAACTAAAAAAAATTTCTTGCTACACCAGAGACAAATAGAGCATGACTGTTTTAAACATCAATAAGGAAGTAAGCTTACCTCGAGTGTTCAGACATCTCGTCCTAAGATTGTGAACAGTACAACTCAGTACTATGAGTGAGGAGTGCTTAAGATATTAGCTTATGGATGTAAACAGCTTGTATTATTTCTCAGGAATGAAAGAACGCAGAGTAGATGTTGGCAGCACTCACCCCTCCCCAGCCCAGTGCCCTTGCCAAGTCATTCCCGGTACCCAAGGGCAGCACCCCTACGGGAGGAGCAGGGCATATCGAGATCTGGTCCAGGATGGACAGAACCCAGCCAACTGTGCCGTCACCTCCACACGCCAGCACTCGAAGGTTCGGTGCCTTGCGGAACAGCTCCAGCCTGCAAGACATGAACTGTGCATTTATAGTAATTCTGACATCAGTGTTAGCACAAGGCTTGTCATATACCAGTTAACAGCTGATTAAAGGTGTGCTGATGTTTGTCACAGCTACTTTGTGACTCAGCATTTCTTTACGTCAACCTTTCATAACAGGTACTCATAACTGCATGTATTTTAAAGCAAGTCTAAAGTACTGACAGAAATATTGCTACCAAATTCGGAAATGTTGAAGTTTTAATGTTGTGGAAACATTCCATCTCTTAGGATCTGTAGAATTCCACCAGGCCTGGAAATCTTTTATATACTAAAATTGTTAACCACTTGGGAAATTAAGGGGATGTGCCTTGATACACACACTTCAGCTTCGGTGTTGTCTGGGATAGACTTATTTAAATGTTTTACACTTGTGTGCGTTTAAGAAAATAAAAATAAATATGATGTGTTTTCTTGCAATAAAAGACAGTATTAAATACGTGCGAAGCTTGTCGGGCGTATGAGTGATGATTGCATGAAATTCCTAACACGCAGCTTACTTTATCTATGAGCATGGCGTCTAGCAAAGAGGACAATGAGCGTGAGAAAATTGGCTTCAATTAGCAATTTGAGGTTCAGAAATGCCAGAACATTTAACTTAAAACACAGGTAAGTCAACACTGAGGCAATGGAAATGTATTAAAAGATATCCTTCACCATTACAAATTGCAAAACACATTTACCTTTTTTCTTAGCATAGCATAACACAAGACACAATTTCATACAATTTGTATAAAAATTAATCAGACAAAACATGCAAGTCACTGAATAAAGAAATTCGAACTACTTCAAAGACTACGTGAAGCATAACACAGTAGGTAAGTATGAAGAAACAGATGTTTAATAAAAATCATTAAAATGTTTGTAGCAATAACTCAGTTTTGAACATAAGAATCTCACTATTGGCTTTTGTTAATGTCGTGGAAACTAAATGCCCTCATAAAATTTCTTATTAAATTTAACGTCTTCAAAAATTACTCTCATCAAGTTAAAATGTAATTCAGATATTCCAAAACAAATTAAAATGACGAAAAAACATGTAGCTCCCAAAACGTAAGAAGTTGCGCACATTACGCAGTCTCTATAGATCTTACTTTTCATGTTGGTGGAGATGGCAGCCGAAGTTCTTGGAAAACACTCCAAAACTAATTACAATGCGGCGGCTCGGGTCTCTTTCATGCCCCGCATATTTAAAACAACTTGGTGCCTTTCTAACACCATGCCTACTCTTACAATATACGGTAAAATCAAAATTATATGCTAATCTTGCAGACAAAATCTTACACTGATCCACTCATCATGGCATCTAAGGAGAGAGTATTTAGTCACCGGAATTTACATGATGACGCTAATTACACGGGAAATTCCTAAAAGACATCACTTTCTTCTACATCATAGTATAATCAATCCTGTAATTAATACCTTTCTCCGTGGCCAAAACTTCTGGATAAAATCAGGTAGAAATGCAGAGAGAAAAAACAATAATACAAATAAAAATAACATTGCCAAAGGTATCTGAGCTCAGTTCTCACGTAACAAATAGAAGAAATAGAACTGCATTCTTATGCAGAAAGATGTAAATGTAGTTTTAAGATTGTGCATTTTATGTCAGAAAACCAAGCATGCAGAGGAAAATTTAATGGGGGAAAGTCAAACCATTTTACCTAATGGGCCAATGCAGTTAGTGTCAGTTGACATTTAAGGACCATTGCCCATGTCAAGAACTAATGTAAGATATGTTTTTGTAATTATGGACATTTTCTCAAAATTTAAGTTGTACCCAACAGTTCAAGCTAATGCCAAGAGAATTTTCAACAAAATGAAATTATTTATTCAAGAGATTGGCAAGCCTACAACAGTTATATCTGATGAAGGAACCCAATTCACCAGTGTTAGTTTGGCATGGAAGACATGAAGATGCTAGAAGTTATTCCAACAACAGTAGAAGTTCAACATCCCCAGGGCAACCCAGTGGAAAAGAGGGTGAAAACAATCTGAAACATACAGCATGTTTACTGCCGTAATTCACAGCAGAATTGGTTGGAAAAAACTACCTTTGATTGAGTTAGTAATGAACCATACTGCACATAATAGCACTGGCTATACACCCTATGAAGTGTTAACATGTGAACGCTCTGAACCTCTCAACCTGAAAAATGTACCCAAGTTACCGGATGTGACAAACAGTATTGTGACAAAACAAGAAATGCAGGAGGAGATTATACATTTTGTTAAAGCAAGATTGTATTTATCAGCAGAGAAAAAGAAGAAAAATGCAAAGATATCTAAAGTTCGTTAGTTTAACGAGGGAGGCATGGTGTTCGTTAAGACGAATCCAGTCAGCAGTTTACTTGATAAAGTAACTAGAAGCTTATTTATTGTATGAAGGACCACATGTGGTCGTATCAAGAATTTTGAAAACTTGATATGTTTTAAGGGACTCGAAATCTAAAGAGATTGTTGGAAGTTATAATTTACATTCTTTCAAGCCATATCACAAGCCAATAATGTGAAGTTTAATTAATTTAAAGGGTCAAGAATAATGCAGAGTACCTACTTGTTGAGGAATTTTATTGTTCAGAGGTACAATATAATATTTCATCAAGAGGAGTGAGCACCTAATCTTATACCTAATGCAAGTTTAAGGAGCTTAGTATTGAGTGGTTGCATCAGACTAATTAAGGGTTGCAGTAGTAATATGCCATACAAGTGTTATATGTGTTAGTATAAGTATTTATTCAAGGGTTATACACATTGGTGACAAAAACGTCATGGGATAGCAATATGTAAATATACAGATGGCAGTAGTATCGTGTACAAAATGTATAAATGGGCAGTGCATTGGTTTGGCTTTCATTTGTAGTCAAGTGATTCATGTGAAAAGGTTTCTGACGTGATTATGGCCGCACGACGGGAATTAACAGACTTTGAACGCGGAATGGTAGTTGTAGCTAGACGCATGGGACATTCCATTTCAGAAATGGTTAGGGAATTCAACATTCCGAGATCCACAGTGTCGAGAGTGTGCCGAGAATACCTAATTTCAGGTATAACCTCCCACCATGGACAACGCAGTGGCCGACTGCCTACACTTAATGACCGAGACCAACGACGTGTGCGCAGAATGGTCAGTGTTAACAGACAAGCAACACTGCGTGAAATAACTGCAGGAATCAATGTGGGACGTGTCCGTTAGGACAGTTCGGCGAACTTTGTTTGTACTGGGCTATGCCAGCAGAAGATCGACTCGAGTGCCTTTACTAACAGCACGACATCGCCTGCAGCGCCTCTCCTGGGTTCGTGACCATATCGGTTGGACCCTAGACGACTGGAAAACCATGGCTTGCTCGGATGAGTCCCGATTTCAGTTGGTAAGAGCTGATGGTAGGGTTCGAGTGTGGCGCAGACTCCACGAATCCATGGAACCAAGTTGTCAACAAGGAACTGTGCAAGCTGGTGGTGGCTCCATAATGGTGAACCGATCATTGACTGAAAAGGGTTATGATCAGCTACTTGGAGACCACTTGCAGCCATTCATGGACTTCATGTACCCAAACAACAATGGAATTTTTATGGATGACAATGCGCCACGTCACCGGGCCACAACTGTTTGCAATTGGTTTGAAGAACATTCTGGACAATTCCAGCGAATGATTTGGCCACCAAGATCGCCCAACATGAATCCCATCGAACATTTATGGGACATAATCGAGAAGTCAGTTTGTGCACAAACTCCTGCACNGCAGCATGGCTCAATATTTCAGCCGGGGACTTCCAACGACTTGTTGAGTCCATGCCACGTCGAGTTGCTGCACTTCGCCGGGCAAAAGGAGGTCCGACACGATATTAGGAGGTATCCCATGACTTTTGTCGCCTCAGTGTATGTTATGTATAGTGTTTATGTATTATGGACTATGAAGTGATGGAAATATCAGAAGTAATCTGCCTTACCTGCACTTAAATGTTATGTGTATTCGGCACCCTGTCGTCGATGGAGATGTCCTAAAGAGCCCAACCTGCATGGAATAGAAGAGTGTATAGTACTCAAAAGTGCTTAGAATTCCTATTTGGGCTACGAGATCCTACGAGTCTGCGAGAATTGATTTGATTGTTTTGTCCTCTTGAGATATTTGTTGTGGTAATTTTTGTTCATCAGTGTTTTCTTTTGTTGAACACTATTTACTTCTCAGTAATGCGCATTATTTTCCTATTCTATTAAGAGTGTATTTCAGCTTATGTTAGGAAGTTTAACCTACCCGCACCATTCTAACCTACATTTGAGAGAGCTTTGGAAAAGTGTTGTTATGAATTACCTTGTGTGTAAATCTATTACTCTCTCTATGGTGAACATGTATAATTATACCTGATTTTTGGTTAATCCTCTTGAAGCTCTTGTTTGCACACTCACTTTGTAAGTAAGATGGCCACCGCATTAGGATGAGAGGTTTTGTCGCTACACATTAAATAGGTTTTTTTTTTACATATAATTAGGTTCTAGTAGTAAGTTTAAATATAGATAGGGTAGTCTGTGGTATGCAACGAGTTAATTTAGCGACTTACGTGGTAATTTGTCATAATGATAGAGAGTAGTGCTCTTTGTTTATTGTTTGCACGTGGCTGGTGTTGTTCTCATAGGGTGTAAGTGCTTGTGTTATTTTGAAAGTTAGACTAGTATATAAGTTTTTATAAGTGATGTTAGCTTATAAGTTAGGTAAATTATTTGTATAATACTGGTAGTAAAAAAATCCACATGTGGGTAAAAAAAATGGTAGGGAGGTGAAGTTCAGAGCATGAGGGATGATAGTGGGGTACAGCGTGACCAGTGCGGTGGCTGGCATCATGCCGATTGTGTAGGGATCAGAGAGGGGGAACTGGGCTCACTACGGCAGCATGAGTGGAGGTGTGAGGAATGTGTTTGGGGAAAGGAAATAGTGGCGGTAGCAGAAAACAAACTAACAGTAGAAAAGGAAACACAATTAGGTGGTGAATGTGGAAACTGGATTTGGGAAATGCTGATGGGGAACCTTGTAGACGGCATGCCAGTGACAAGGATGGAAGTGGCTAAGGAGGGGAGTTGGAAAGGGAAGATGGTAGAATTGATGATTAGGAAAGAGAGGGAAATGACACACAGGATTGAGAGGATGAAGGAAAAGGTCAGGAATGAGATGGGTAAGTGTAGCTTAGCAATAAGGGTAGAGAAGTTAGAGGAAGAGTTGGAAGGCATAAAAGGGTGAGTTAGACAAAATGCAAGCTTGTCTATAGAAGGAACTGCAGGAGAATAAAAAGAGGAGAAGGGAGGCAGAGATTGAGGAGGTAAAATTGAGGAGGAGGATAGAGAGCTGGGGACAGTAGAAAGGGAANAGAGGAGAAGGGAGGCAGAGATTGAGGAGGTAAAATTGAGGAGGAGGATAGAGAGCTGGGGACAGTAGAAAGGGAAAAGGCAGTAGGTGACACTAGGAAGCAAATAAGGATAGAGGAGCGGGAAATAATAGCAAGGGATAAGGCAGTAGACAGCAGGAAGCTAACAAGGATAAATGAGCGGGAAACAGTAAGTAGGGGACAGGCAGTGGTGGAAGCCAGGCAGCAGTATATTGAGGCTTGTAGAAGTGGGATTAGCAAAGGCCAGCAAGTAGGAAAAATGAACAGTTCATGGCTGGAGGTGAAAAAAGAGGGCTGGTCAAAGGACAGGAAACAAGGGTGGTGCAGGAGGAGGCTGGTGGCAGGGATCAGGGAAGAGTGGGATGGAAGGTGGGTGGAAGGGACACAGCAGGAAAGGGTTGTAGGAAATGAACCAGAGGTGGTTTTCCTAGGCTGCTCGATCGTAAAGGGGGTGGAGTTGTGGGGAATCAGGAAAGGAAATACATATAAAGCCGTGTTTGGTAGTGCAAAAATCAAGAATTTGGAGGAAAAAGTTAATAGTATTAGAGGTAGAAGGGTGGCAAAGGTGGTTTTAATTCATGTGGGGGGAAATGACCTGGCTCGAAAGGAGGTGGGGCAAGAGGTAGAGAGGGACCTCAAGGGGTTACTAAGTAAAGTACAGGAGAAGTTCCCAAGAGCTAGTAGGACAGTAGTTGGTGGAATAACTTGCAGGAAGGCAGTGGCAGCGAGTGAGGTTTATGAGAGAGTATGTAGGGATTTGGGGGCTACATTTATACATAGTAGGAAATGAGTAGGCTGGGAAAGTGTAGGAAGGGACCAGGTACACCTGATAGAGCAGGGAAAGAGGATCCTAGGGGATCTGCTAGGTAGGGAAGCAGCTGGCTGTATGGAGAGGGTCAGGGCTAAACAGCAAGTGTTTAAATAGCAACCCGAGAGGGACAAGGTAACAGAAGTAGAGCGAAATGGAGAGGTAAGCCCCGATGAGGCTACAGGGGCAGAGAGAGGGTAAGCAAAGTAGGAGGGTAATGCAGCATCTTGGCATAAAGTTAATGGTGGTGAACTGTAGGAGTGTGTACAGCAAACTGGAGGGTAAGGTTGAAGGATATGGGGCGGATATAGTGGTAGCTGTGGAGACTTGGCTGAATGAGGAAGTACTTGACATTGAATATAGGCAGGATAAGTTCACCATCTTCAGATGAAGCAGGGTTGGAGAGGAGGAGGAATAATGGTGTGTGTAAGGGAGGGGCTGAAAGGGTCAGTAGAATGGATTAGTTAAGATGTTGAGGTGATGGAAATTAAATTAAGTGGGNGGGAGGGGCTGAAAGGGTCAGTAGAATGGATTAGTTAAGATGTTGAGGTGATGGAAATTAAATTAAGTGGGGGTAATAGTAGGAGGATTACTTTGCTGGCAGCGTATAGGCCACCAGGACAGGGATGGCATGCAATTGAGATGATCAAGGAGAGGGTAGATAGACTAAAGGACAGGCAGTGGGCTGTTATAGCAGGGCATCTGAATATGCCAGGTGTGAGATGGATCTAGGGTGCAGAAGGGATGGGCAGCATGATGCATAGAATGGCAGCGCAGTTAGTCAACAGAGGCTTGGTCCAGGTAGTAGAAACACCTACAAGGTGGAATGAAGAGGGTGTTGGGTCAGTGCTGGATGTGGTGTTGGTCAGACCTGGGAATGCTGTAGTTTGTGCAATAGTACTGGATGGCATAAGCAATAATGATATGCCTGTTGTGGAAATTGGGCTTGGCAGGATGAGGGAAGAGCAAACGGCAGATAGGTTAGTGTGGCAGTATGGAAGAGGAGATAAGAAGGGGGCAGAAATCTTCCTGAGGGATAAGGTTTGAAAAGAGGTCTATGGAGGAAAGTCTGGAAAAATTATGGGAAGAATTTAGAAGAATAATAGAGGTCATGTAGGAGAAATTTGTGCCAAAGAAAATATTATGGTCTGGGAGAAATCCACCATATTATAAACAGGAGATTAAAAAAATTAAGAGGAAGTGTAAAAAATTACATGCCAAGTGGACAAATGAAGGGATGACAAGAGCTAGAAAATTGATGAAATAAATGGGAAGGGAGCTTGAAAGGATGATCAAACAGGCGAAGAATATATTTTTAGTGAAGATGGTGGAAGAAGGAAAAGGAAAAGAATGGGGGAATTTGTTTAGGTATGTTAAGAAGGTAAGTGGAGGGGAGGAGAGGAAGGAATTCCTCTGCTGAAAGGTAGGGATGGCAGGACTGCATTAAATGACCAAAAAAATCGGAGATGCTGCAAGGCCAGGACTTGTCAGTGTTTGAGGCAAAGGAGGATTGGAATAGAGAGGCTAATAGGGATTGGGGGTTGTTTAGTAAGTTTAAGATGAGGGAGTGGGAGATAGCAATGGTAATCAGGTGGTTGAAGAGCAGTAAGGCAGTGGGACCAGATGGAATAGGGAACACAGCACTGAAGTTTGGTGGGAGAGAGTTAGTGAAATATTTTGAGGTGTTGTTTAGCAAGTCCTTAGGAGAGGGTAAGTTGCCACAAGGTTGGAAGGATGAATTGGTGGTCCCAATACACAACCAGTGGGAGGATAGGAGTAGGCCTGGCAGCTACAGACCGGTGAGTCTCAGATCGAGTACAGGAAAGGTAATGGAGAGGCTGATGGTTCAGTATGTGGTGAATGTTATGAACAAGAGGAATTGGTTGGAGGAGTCACAATATAGTTTCAGAAAAGGATACTCATGTGAGACGCAGCTGGCTGGGCTGTTAGAGGATCTGGTGCAGGCAGTTGATGAGGGGAAGCAGGTGGATGCCTGCTTCATAGACTTTGAGAAGGTATTTGATAAAGTGCCCATGGGACTTTAATGAAGAAAGTGGATTAGTTGGTACAGGACAAGTGGGTAGTGGAATAGATTATTGGGGACTTCCTCAGGGGGAGAAGACAGAGGGTGAAAGTGGGGGAGGCAATATCAGAGGAAGGAGAGGTTAAGGGTGCAGCAGGGAAGCGTGTTGGGCACTTTGTTGTTTACCATAATGGTAAATTACAGGGGTTTGGGGATTAGAGGAAAAATAAGATTGTTTGCAGATGATTGTGTATTGTATGCAGTGGTGGGAGAAGGTGAAAACTTGCAGGCAGACATTGACAGGATATGGTTGTGGACCATGGAGAATAAAATGAAGATAAATGTAAGAAAAACTAAGGTAGTGAGGTTTACAAGGAAGAAGGTGATAAGCTGGGACATGTACAGATGGGAGGAGCAAGAGATGTAAGAAGCAGCAGAATATAAGTATCTACGGTTTGTATTGAAGAGACCTCAGATGGAAAAAATAGGTAGAGAGGGTGGTTGCAAAGGGAAGAAGGGCTTTGGGTAAGTTGGGAAGGTTGCTGAAGGAAGTCAGCGGTGAGGTGAAGAAGAAGGCATATGGCACAATGGTACAGGCAATGTTAGAATATGCTGCAGCAGTATGGGACCTGGAGGTGGAGGTGCGAGCGCTAGAGAAGGTGCAAAGAATGGCAGCAAGATGGGTGAATGGTAGGTGGGGAAGACAGGTGCAGGATGGTGAGGACAAAGGGAACTATAGGCCATCAGTGATGATGAAAGAAATGGGGTGGAGCTCATTGATGGACAGGAGGAAAGTTGAAAGACTGGTCAGGATGTATAGGATGGAGAACGCAAAAAAAAAGTTAAAACATAACCCAAATCTATACAATATAGAAATTGGAACGTAAGTATCTTGACAAGGCATAACTTGTTTAACAAAAATGTCATCCTGTTTGGCAACTTCCGCACTTAATCCTCTGCTATTCCTAAATATCTTCCTAGGATAGTATCTTCTCCTTCTGTAGTGTCTTTGTGGCATCTTGAATCAATGTTAATGGTTGAGTCACTATTGCTGGTTGACATTATGTCATAGACCAGTTATAACCTCCCGCCGCGCGTGAGCACGAAATGCTACTGCTGGTAGAGTGGAGTATCGCGTCTACCGTCTGTAGTATTAGGACGGATAGATGCCAGGTTAAATGAAAGTGAGGTTATGTTAGCCTAAAATGAAAACTACTGAACCGATTTACAGGTGCCAAGAAGACACTACAGAAGGAGAAGATACTATACTAGGAATATATTTCAGAATATCAGAGTTTTTAGTGTGGACGTTGCCAAACAGGATGACGTTTTTGTTAAACAAGTTATGCAATGTCAAGAAAGTTATGTTCTGATTTCTTTATTGTATAGATTCTGTTTGCACAATATGACAAGTAATCCTGGTAGTGGATTGTTAGAAATGTGTTTTTTTCGCCATGCTCATAATAGTCCGGCACCTTCAATAGGTTATTATTGTAATAATATTAAAATAAACATGTATCACTACATGTGCTGCCATCTGTTTTAGACTGATGTATATTGTTTATCTGTGGTTATGTGTATTTGTGGTCTAATAAATTCTACTTCTTCTGCACTGAATAACCAATGTGTTTTAATAGGTTATGGGCCCAGTCTCGTTTAAAAAGTGAAATTACCAATTAATTAAAAGTTAATCACATTGTGTTGTGCAAGCATGGCTTTGAATTCCATTGCTAGTGTGCCAAAATTAAAAGGCAGGGCGAATTATGACGAATGGGCTTTTGCGGCAGAGAATTTTTGCTTGTCTTGGAAGGAATGTCCGATATCATCAAAACTGAATCTACAGGCAGTGCAGCCGCAGATAGTGACGCAAAAGCGAAACTGGTGTTAATTATTGACCCTACTTTGTACGTTCATATTAAAACTACAAAGACAAAAAAGGAGTTATAAGTTAAAATCTATGTTCGATGATAGTGGTTTTTCAAGAAAGATNGGGAAAAGTTAAAATCTATGTTCGATGATAGTGGTTTTTCAAGAAAGATAACCCTACTTCGTCATTTAATATCTATCAGGCTGGAGAATTATGAGTCAATGACTTTGTATGTGACTCAAGTTATTGAAACATCGCAGCGGCTGAGTGGAACGGGATTCAAAATAAATGAAGAATGGATTGGATCATTATTATTGGCGGGATTGCCAGAAAAATTTTCACCTATGATCATGGCGATAGGACACTTGGGTATTCCGATCAATGCAAATGTCATAAAAACAAAGTTACTTGATATGGAATCGCCAGAATGCAATGGGGCTTTAGCAGCTAAAGGTTGGCATAAGAACAAAACTGGCAACAATAGCAAGAATTACTATATGGCTAGATCATCAACTGTCAAAGTGACAGGTGGTAAACAAAACATAACCTGCTATAAATGCAAGCAACCTGGACAGTATAAAAATCTGTGTACTTATGATGAAAAATATGATAAACGCAAGCAATCCAATGCGTTTAATGCAGTATTCCTGAGTGCAAAGTTCAGTAGTTCGGACTGGTACGTTGATTCAGGAGCAAGTACACACATGACTCAGAATAAAGAGTGGTTGTCGAATGTGTCGAGCGAACCTCGTGTTGAGGAAATAGTGGTTGCAAATAAAGATAAAATACCAGTTGAATGTAGTGGTGACGTTTCTATCACTACAATTGCGAATGGTATAGAGTATGAAATATCAGTTACGGAAGTATTATACATACCAGGCTTAGCGACTAACTTACTGTCGGTCAGTGAGCTAATGAATAAAGGGAATTAAATATCGTTTGAAGAACAGCGATGTCTTATCTATAACAAACAGAACAAGCTAGTTGCTACAGCGGATTTGATCGAGGGAGTATACATGCTAAAGACTTTGTAGGTTGGGTGTTTGTTGACAGCGGCTACAAGTACTGTATAGCACCAGAGATTTGGACACATTAATAGCAAAGACCTTAACAAAATGAATGAAGGCGCTGTGGTTGGAATGTCATACAAGGACAAGTCTCACATTAGCAAGGAAACATGTGTGGTTTGCTGCGAGGCAAAGCAAGCGAGGCAACTATTTTGTCATATTGGTAGCAGGAGTACAGAGGTACTTGACAGGGTGCACGCAGATCTTTGTGGGCCGATGGAGGTCAATTCAGTAGGAGGCTCAAAATATTTTTTGCTGTTTGTTGATGACTTTAGCCAGATGGCTTATGTTAAATTTTTAAAAACTAAAGATGAGACCTTTAATCGCCTTAAAGAGTTTAAGTCGTTAGTGGAAAATCAAACTGGCAGAAACATTAAAGTGTTGAGAACGGATAATGGTTTAGAATTCTGTAGTAAGGAATTTGAGAAGCATTTACAAAATGCAGGGATTGTACATCAGAAAACCAATCCATACACACATGAACAGAATGGCCTGTGTGAACGACTTAACCGAACAATTGTTGAAAAAGCCAAATGTTTGTTGTTCGATGCAGATTTAAAGAAAAAGTTTTGGGCAGAGGCGGTGCACACTGCAGTATATCTGAGAAACAGATCTTTAGCATCAGGGTTGAACAACAGAGCACCGTTTGAGTTGTGGACTGGTCAGAAGCCAGATGACAGTAACTTACGTATCTTCGGCAATAAAGTCATGGTGCATGTTCCCAAACAAAAGCGTTTGAAATGGGATAAAAAAATCAACACAATGTGTTCTTGTTGGTTATGCTGACAATATCAAAGGTTACAGGTTAAACAATTCCAACAACAATGTTGTATCAATCAGTAGAGACATAGTTGTGATTGAGGAGGGGATACAAAAGGATATGCCTGTAAACATTGAGACAGGACCCCAACTGAATACATGTTCAGTGGTGGACAGTAATATAACAGCAGAAAACATGCAGCAAGATGTTATAAAAGAATGTTCAGATGAATCTGTAGAATATTCTGATGAAATGGAATTTTTCGATGTATGTAATAAATTAACGCTAGTTCCTCATGAAGTCCAAGAGGAAATTGCTCCAACCTGTGACGAGTCATCGGATCAGACATCTTCAGTTGCTTCACAAACAAAGCGGATCAGGCATAGGCCAGACCGATATGACTTTGGTAATATGTATGTGACACATGAGCAGGAGAACAGCGGTGGAGAAATTACCCTCGATGAGGCATTACATGGACCTGAAAGCGTACAATGGAAGGAGGCAATGGAAGAAGAACTTCAATCATTCGAAGAAAATGAAGCTTGGGTGTTGACAGATGTTCCTGACAATTGTGCAGTGGTTCAAAGTAGGTGGGTGTTTAAAAATAAAGTGCGTTTTAGAGCAAGGTTAGTGGGGAAGGGTTATACGCAGCATGCTGGCATTGACTATGATGACACTTTCTCACCAGTAGTGAGGCATTCCACATTGAGGATGTTGTTTGCTTTAAGTGTGCAATTAGGTTTGGACATTACGCATTTGGACGGTAAGACAGCATTCCTTAATGGTTTTCTGAAAGAAATATGCATATGGTTTGAAGCAGTCTTCAAAAGCATGGTACCAAAGTGTTAGTGATTGTTTACTAAGTCAAGGATATAATAACAGCAAACTTGAACCATGTTTATTTACAAAAACTGTAAATGGTTTAAAGACAATTGTCACAATATATGTTGATGAGTTTTTAATTTTCTCAAATGAGGTAAATTACACTGTAAAANTTTTTAATTTTCTCAAATGAGGTAAATTACACTGTAAAATTCAAGAGTCTATTAAATTCACAATTTAAAATAACAGATTTAGGTCAGGTAAAACTATCTTTAGGTATGACAATATATAAATATAATGATGTGATAACATTAAGTCAGGAGTAGTATATAAATGAACTGTTGACATGGTTTAACATGGTTGAATGTAAGACAGTGGACACTCCTATGGGATGTAAGTTAAATATTGAGAAATCAGTTAATTGTAATACAGATTTTCCATATCAGACTATTGGGGAGTTTAATGTGCCTGGCTGTATTAACAAGACCCAACATAGCATTTGCAGTTAGCTATTTAAGCCAATTTAACAATAGTTACTCAGATGTGCATTGTAATTACGCTAAGAGGATTGTAAAGTATTTAAAGAAAACAAAACACTATTGTTTGAAATATACTAAAGATAATATTGGGTTGGAAGGATTTGTCGATGCAGATTAGGCGAGTGATATAGTAGACAGGAGGTCTTATACTGGTTTTTGTTTTACTAAGGCTGGTTCTGCTATCTCTTGGCAAAATAAAAAACAAAGAACAGTGGCTCTGTCAAGTACAGAAGCCAAAAAAGATGAGATAATAGGGGGTTTGTGTGTGATTACTTTACATTGCGATAATCACAGTGCATTAAAACTATCTTCAAGTCCTTATTCACATCAGAGGTCTAAACACATTGATGTGAGGTATCATTTTGTCCGTGAGTCTGTTGCAAATAAAATGNTCCTTATTCACATCAGAGGTCTAAACACATTGATGTGAGGTATCATTTTGTCCGTGAGTCTGTTGCAAATAAAATGATAAATATTATGTATTTGCCCACTAATGAAATGCATGCTGATTTGTTGACGAAGGGCTTGTGCTATTTTAAACATTATAAGTTTATGAGTAAATTAGGAATTGTATCTCATAAGTTAACTTTATTTTGGTTATTTCGATAANTTTTAAACATTATAAGTTTATGAGTAAATTAGGAATTGTATCTCATAAGTTAACTTTATTTTGGTTATTTCGATAAATGGTGGTATTGTAATAATATCAAAATTAATATGTATTCACTACATGTGCTGCCATCTGTTGTAGACTAATGTATATCTTTTTTTTATCTGTGGTTATTTGTATCTGTGGTCTAATAAATTCTACTTCTTCTACACTGAATAACCAATGTGTTTTAATAGTTATATTAATAAAATTAATGTTCGTAATGTTATATGTTCAAAAACTTTTGCAGTTCATGAACGTGTATAAATCAGACTACTGTTATTTTTATTGCTGAAGCCCCTGTTATGTAGTCACGTAAAAAAGTGAAATTTGAATTTGGTGATGAAATATGGTTGTTTCGTAAATTCGTTGGAACTTGTAGAGATGTTCATGTTCTACGTCATGTACAGCTTGTATATAATTCATAAGTTATAATAAACTTTGTTTGATCAAAATCGGTTCAGTAGTTTTCATTATAGGCTAACATAACCTCACTTTCACTTAACCTGGCATCTACCCGCAATACTCCACTCTCCCAGCAGTAGCATTTCAAGGTCACGCGCTGAGGCAGGTTATAACTGGCCTATGACATAATGATCTGGGAATGTATATGTTAGAGCAAGAGTGTAAACCTGGCAGCCCAATCCCTCGCTGCCGCGATGCATGTCGCCTTGCATGATTTCCTTTCCTTGTAGGCGTATGGGGCTTAGCCCTGAGACGCAATTCACTCCCGTCCCTACCACAGGCTCACACACAACACTTAGTTTTAGAGTAGGTTAGAAAAAAAACATCAGCTCGATAAATGTTTACATAGACACATCAGACTGTTGGGGAAGAACAAACCAGCATCTTCCCAGCAAGAAGCCTGTACCAGGAATCAAGTNTACATAGACACATCAGACTGTTGGGGAAGAACAAACCAGCATCTTCCCAGCAAGAAGCCTGTACCAGGAATCAAGAAGGGCATGGATGGAAGAGGAGTTTGGGCGTGTAGGGGAGAAGTGAGAGAGCTCGCCACCGGGCGGTACCCTAATTGCGGGTGTGTTGGTTATTATTATTGATTGTTTAGAATCACGACTTTTTCTTTAAAAAAAAAAGTCTTGAAAATAGTATGAATCGAAAATTATAATCACACACAAACAAATTTAATTTGAAATAATAATATCTCTACAAACACTAACACGCACTATCTTGTGGAGATAATTTTCTTCTGATTGTTAGAAACAATCAGAATTTGCAACACTGGTATACAATTTTCACATGCACCACTAAAGAGCCTAAAGGTGTGTTCTTCAATGACACGCCGGCGGATAGGGATCACGANTGTTCTTCAATGACACGCCGGCGGATAGGGATCACGAAAGAGGACGCGTAACACACCTCCGTTTCAATCATCAATGACAGGCCGCCGCCGTTTTTCATCATTGCCGAAGCTCAGAGCGGAGGTAGTCCAGGCCCTTTACAGCCCAAACGTGGTTTCACAAAAACGGGAATTTAGAATATTGCAGGTTTTGTATAGTATTAAAACGGGTTTTTTAAAAGTCAGAATTTGTTATAAAATTGTCTTAGATCATAAGAGCATGTTCCGAGAAAAGTTTTGTAATTGAAATGAGTTATTTCATAATTGGTGATTTTCTTGTACAAAAAACGGGAATTTTTTGTATTTTGGGTTTTAAAGTGCTAAAATACAGATGTTAAATGCCAGAGTTTGTTATAAAATGCCGTTGATAGTGAGGGCGTGACCCGAGAGGAGTTTAGAAAATTTAAAAAATTAATTTTCCATTATCGGTGATTTTAAGTCACAGGTATTTAAAAAGTGATTTAACGCGTGATTTTAAAATGCTGTTTTAATTCGAAAAAAAGATTTCAAAGTTTACTAGTATGTTGTTTTGTATATTGAGGAATGATTTGGTTAAATTACGCTAGTTCCTCGTGGGTGTGTGTTACTCTGCCGAGCGAAAGAAAGTTAGGTGGGAAACTTGGGTTTTAAAGTATTTTAAGTCGTGAAAAAGACGATGAGGGCGTGCAATAAAAGATTTAAAACAGTTTAGTAAGTTATTTAGTCAATAATTATTTAAAAAAAACTCCGTGATTTTGCTAAAGAAGGCTTGAAAAGCGAGCTCATAGTTGTAACTTTAGTTTCACAGGGTCGGAGGCCTCTGATTGGCCGAGAGGTAACGCGTGAGGTGGGGCCTTCCTCCGCCACTTGAGAGGTGGCAGCGCTATAGTCTGTTTACGTGTAGCGCATTTTAAATTTGAGAATTGGTTCGGGAAAAATTTAAAGTCTTTAATTCAGGTTGTAAAGTAGTTAAAATTACTTAAATTAATATATTTACAGTAGGGAAAACGCTTTCCTATGATTTTTGCAGCGTTTATAGGTTTTAATTGATTTTCAAATTTCGGTTAAATATTCGCGTTTATTTCACTCGCCAGAGTATATGTTTTTGTTTCGAATACCAGGAGTTTCCTGGGACAACTTTGTAGGGGAAGGATAAAGTTAATTTAATTCACACAAAGACTGAAGGCTTCTTTATACTTCTGTGGATTTGTTATCGATTGGCTTTGTGCCCTGTAGGGGCGGAAATATACCATGATGGCTGCGAAGGGACTCCGACAAAAACCGCATTAGCACGTTCATGTCTTGTAGTGCCTCTCCGAGTCCTCCTGGCACACTCTGAGGTGCGGAGTGTTGGGTTGCGGAGCTGGCAGGGTTCTGTTTGCTTGTTTCCTGCTCGACTGTGGGTAGAGTGGGGATCATAGCTGGCTGTTGAAAACATAACGACGCCTGTGCGTGCGAGAGGCTGTTGGAAACCTAACGACGCCTGCTCGTGCGAGAGGCTGCGTGGCAGGTTTTTCGCATCTGAGATTTTCTGGTAGTTAGCCAGGTTCCTAGCCNCGCCTGCTCGTGCGAGAGGCTGCGTGGCAGGTTTTTCGCATCTGAGATTTTCTGGTAGTTAGCCAGGTTCCTAGCCGGCACTGAGACTGACTTAGAAATATGTTGTCAGCTCATGTTTGGCGTATTTTTACCTGTTCTAGGTATGTGGGGCAAAGGGTTGAAAATGCCTAGTGATTGCCTTTGCNGCTCATGTTTGGCGTATTTTTACCTGTTCTAGGTATGTGGGGCAAAGGGTTGAAAATGCCTAGTGATTGCCTTTGCAATTGTGACAGATTGGGTCGGCTTTGATGTTGGGACAAACAGTATACAGGTAAGGCCCGGAGCAGTATAAACATTTGGTATTTAAAAGACAGTATGCTCGTGTATGGCCAAATAATGGACAGTTTTTGCAGTGGGGAGCATCTTGCGGCCTTTTCCTGTAGACTCGCGGGTGCACCATGGTCATATTAAGTCTCGTTATTGATACAAGGGGTGGCAGATTTGTATCTTGCATGGCCGTTATGCAGAAGAAGCGTTGTGGCTGCAACATTATCATTTCCGGGTTGGTGGGGTCTTCTATTGGTTTTTTTAAATTGATCTATTTTGTGGATAACATAGCCACGGTCTTCAAGATCGGACTTAATGCCTTCTACTAGGGTGCTAGGCGCTAAGTCAAACACCACTTTTTGAGATTGTTCTGAAGAACAGCTGAAGGTGTAGAACTTTACTTTGAGGCGTTGCAGTTCTTTGTCTGCTTCCTTGAAGAGGACAAAGTCGGATGTAAGAATATGGATTTGCAAGCAGTCACGGGTGATGCTAAGAGTGTAACCGGTTTTTGAGATTTTGCTTTAAACTTTTACTACATTTGAGTGGTGTTTGCTGCCAGGTACTACGTTGCGGTAAATGTATTGCTTTCCCTGTTTGGTGTTGTTGACACGCGGTGTATGCGGGTCTGTGATTGGCCAGAGGGGCCAGGTGTTGTTCAGGTATTCCAGTCTGGGATTTCCAGCAGTGAGGAAAACCCGTTTGAAACCAGAATGGTCGGTGTCGCCTCTAATGGCGACTGGCGGAGGCGTTTTGAATAGCCTTTGTTTTCGTTTCTCACTTTTTGCCTTCTCTGGCGTCTTTGTTTGTTCA
Organism: Clitarchus hookeri; assembly: GCA_002778355.1. Classification (NCBI taxonomy): domain Eukaryota; kingdom Metazoa; phylum Arthropoda; class Insecta; order Phasmatodea; family Phasmatidae; genus Clitarchus; species Clitarchus hookeri. The sequence continues at coordinate 191,909 of NQII01003074.1, forward strand.
TAGTTGTTTCAAATTCAATTTCTGGAAACTCGTGGGGTTTTTGGAGATGGTTTATTACACGTGGTGTTGTTGCAGCCGCAGGTGGTGTTAAAGTACAGACCACATGCACTTGGTTTGCTTTGGGCTGAGAGAATTGGTCGCCAGAATACATCTCGCCCCCAGCCAGCTCCGGCCNCCTGTGGTGTGTGTGTTTATTTTGCAGTGTGCATGCAGATTATTTTTAGACGGTGCAGTTTACTGTGGCCGCTGATCCACTAGGGGCTAGGCTCGAGATGACCAGTTTCCTGGCTGGCCACAGTATCCAGGGGTGTATGACGCGATTGACAAAGCTAAGCATCGTTCTGGAGCGACGAGCTCCTCCTCGAGGTTGTTGTCGACTCACAGTTCCAAAGCGAAGTCGCATCTGCATCTGATCAATGACAGGTATGTGAATAACTTATGGATAAGCGTAAGAAAGCTGGGCATCTACCAACTCTTCCGTGCATGTGAATCCATGCAGCCAATAGGGATCGAGTATTTGATTTGTCAATATTCGTTTTCGTGGNAAGAAAGCTGGGCATCTACCAACTCTTCCGTGCATGTGAATCCATGCAGCCAATAGGGATCGAGTATTTGATTTGTCAATATTCGTTTTCGTGGCTATTGTCGTATACACGGAAACAAGTGCTTCGATTTGCCGTTAACATTGTTCGGCAGTAGTATTTTCGCATTTTTAAACACTGCAAAAATATAAAAATGAGATGAGTACATTATGAAACCTGTATCAACAATTTCCAACAACAGTATTTTTGATTTCGTAAATTGCAAGACTGTGCGTTTCTTCGTATTGTAGAATGGTTAAACTTCATCCCGAGCCGTATGCTTGTGCAGCTTGCATCTCAGAGTCCGTTTTCTTACGTATCCGTGCATTGTAGAACGGGCCTAAACAGAGGAAAAGGGAATTTAATATGGCAACCTAGTTTGGACCTTCTAACATTAAAATTGTAACATGACTGTACAATGTGCACGCCTGCTGAATTTTACATCGCCAACATGGAAAGTAAGTTTCCATATCTACAGGACAAAGCCACGAGGAAGCGAACAACTGTTGTAAGGTGTAGTGCCAACTGAAAAGCACTAAGTTTTCCCAGTTTTTATACGAGAAATAAAAAACTTTTAAATATCTTAATATTTAATTTGAATTAAAGAATAAAATATTTCTAATGTCTGTATATTTATTAAGGGTATAGTATATTTTTATCTCTCTTTGTTTCAGGAACAGAATATATGTTTATATGATATTGTAAATTGTTATTTGAATAATAAAGAATTGGAATTTGTGTGTTTGTTCAGGAACTTATCTTGTGATGTGAAATGTGAATGAAATGATTTGTATGTAAACTTGTACGTAATTTGTTTTTGTAAATTTAAGGTTCAACATGTTTTCTTGTCAGGTATATCGTAGTAATTCTGGAAGATTACCAATGAATTAATGTTTTTTTTTGCTAGATATTTTGTATGTTTCTGAATGTTTTTTTCTGAACAACGCAAAATTCTAAGTTTAATAATTGTGCGTCCTTAGGAAGGACATATGCATCATGTGACTGCAGAGTAAGAGAGAAATACACAACATGTATTTTTTTATTTATGTTTCAAGTGTCATAGTTTTCTTTTATTTCATTTTGGGTATTATATTGTTTTACATTTCCGTAATACATATTCTAGGTTTTTGTCTTTGTGCATTCTAGGTATTTTGAAAAAAGATTTCTTAAAAAACTTTATTTATTTTATATTTACATAATTTATTTAAATTAATTGGTGTAAATATTCTTATTTGAATTTTTATTTTTGTTAGGNATTTATTTTATATTTACATAATTTATTTAAATTAATTGGTGTAAATATTCTTATTTGAATTTTTATTTTTGTTAGGAATTTTAGTTTAGATAGATTTGTATTTCTTGGTAAGTTCAGCAGTTTTGTTATGTATTTTTTTGGCAGAGATGTCCAGTTGCTGCGGNTGTAAATATTCTTATTTGAATTTTTATTTTTGTTAGGAATTTTAGTTTAGATAGATTTGTATTTCTTGGTAAGTTCAGCAGTTTTGTTATGTATTTTTTTGGCAGAGATGTCCAGTTGCTGCGGAGTTCGTACCGAATATATTAATTTGTGTCCGAGATGAGTTGTTCGGGAGAGGAACTCGTTTTAATGTTAATTAAACTAAATTTAATTGAGATTGAGTGCTTTACCGCGATGATTCACTGCCGATATAAATTTGTTCCGTTCTGTTTGGAAGACGTTGAAGACAGAGTATTCCTATTTTCTCAGGTGGGCGAATGTGCTGCGTTGCGCTCCGCATTGTAAGATGTAATAGTCCTACCGAGACTAATTTGAATGGAGTTTTGCCTAGGAAGCGGCAAAAGATTTTTACACTATGAAAAGTTACCTGAGTGGTCGGGGATAGTAATGCGGACGTCGTCCGGCAACTATAGGAAAATTCAGAATATTACACAATATTCCTATTTCAAATAGAATGGGCGCCTGCTCACTGGGTGAGCACGAAGTTACAGTTCTCAAGATCGTGGGCCGAACGACCACGTGGCTGTATCTCCTGACACACACTGTACAAATTTACAGGAAAACGTAATATATAGCCAGGGTATTCAGGCTCCCCAGCACACCTGCCTTAGCATTACATTTTACCTCATAAATGAAGGATGCCTTTTTGATGCGTCGATGGCTTCCTGGATAGGGCCAGGGCCCAAAATAAAACACTAAATGAGAACTCACAAGTTTCGGTTAACTCAAGTAAATTGTATTGCGAAATAGTGTGCAAGGTTACACTATACAGTGCAAATTAAAGCGACCTGACTCACAAGGTCTACCAGCGGCCGTTTCTGTACAAAAAGCCCAAGAATGGCAGGAAAACTTACAAAAGCAATTAAACCTCCAGGGTCGGTAAATTGAGCTGATGGAGCAGTGCTGCGAATGCAGGAAAGACTGTTGGTAAACTAAATAAAAGTTCCAGTAAATTATGTTAACATATCCCAATTAAGTGTTCAGAACAAAGTATGAAAGTCCCCCGCAAGGCGACTAATGTGCAGCACCTAAGACCCATGGAATGAGACTGCCGGGGGTAGCGAGGGCGAACCGCGTCCTCGCCGAGAGCTCGCGCCATCCCTCATTACATAAAAACGTAAAACATACTCTCCTTAGCTTGAGGAGAGTTCGGAGTTCTTTCTTAAACACTAATTTAAATACAAAACATGATTATTTATGTTGTGCCTTGCAGAGCATGTGGGAAATTGAGGTCTGTTAAGTTTGGGGACATTCTACAACTGGCATGGTCAAGTTGAAAGAAAGACTAATTATGTCCCACGCCACTAATGGGCTTTATTAGACACACAATTGCACTCGGAAAATTATATAAAACACTTCATATACCCTAGCCTTGCTACTCTACACCTCATTTAATATGAACGTGGCATGCATTTATTCTTCGATTACTTCGCAATCCCCTAAGGGCGAATTTCACGAACGTTTGCCCGTGGGCGATAAATTCTAATGCAACTTAATATGAATTCTAACACTTTGATTCCTATCGTAATTACACAGATCTCTTTAGGGACACCACATACACTAGGTTGTACCACTTGGTATAGGGTCATTATGTGTGTGTTCCACGGGCTGCACTGGTGCAGCGACTGTGGGCCGATGACGTGATGACATTGGCCGTGCCAGATCATGCAGGAGTGGTCCACGTAAAATAAATAAGTTTTCTCCATTTTAAATCACCAGAAATGGTAAGCGAGGTACAGGTTTTCCGGTACCAGCATACAAACTGCAAGTTAATTTTTTCTCTCTTTTTAAGATGTTTCAGTTTTTGACGATCGATATTAAAGTTTTGTTGTTCCCACGAATGCACATGAGAAAAGGAGTCAGTATATTCTGCAAACTGAGCACAGCTGGACACTATTAGTTTCCCCTCTTCCTATTTTCAGTTTTACTAGTAATGAACTTTCAGTTAGAATGTTGGAATTTTGTGGTACTTCAGAAAACGCATACTTAATCAACGCATAAATAAATAACTGGAATGAGAATAAGCAACANTGGAATTTTGTGGTACTTCAGAAAACGCATACTTAATCAACGCATAAATAAATAACTGGAATGAGAATAAGCAACAGAATTACACTTTTATTTAATATTTCCATAATTTCTTTTTTTTTTTATTTCTCAGTAAAAGGCTCACATTTTAGGTCCTATTACATTTTAATGAGGTTCGCATGTTTGAACCCNTTTTTTTTTATTTCTCAGTAAAAGGCTCACATTTTAGGTCCTATTACATTTTAATGAGGTTCGCATGTTTGAACCCATCCCAGAATAATTTTCTCCTACAAATCAATTTTTTTAATGAGAGTTTAGTGTGTGTCAAGGTAAAGTCTATGTCCCACACAATCCTATCCTTGAGTGTTGTTTATGTCATACACACCACACTGTGATACACATATATCACACACAAGGTGACAAGGGATATGTAACCTACACCACACCTAAAGACATACAATATACATTTCATCACGGAATTCCTCAAACTGAACCCTGTATGATCTAGGTCTATCCAGTAGCTTTATGATTTTTCCCCTCTGCCAACTATTTCGTTTTCTTACCCGCACATTATCACCATTTCCCAACTGCTTCAAATCTTTCGAACCATTATAACCTACTTTTTGCTTCAATTGCCTTGCCCTAAAATGGTCTGTAGTGTCCTGCTATAGTGCAGGATGTAGCAATTCTGCTGTATGCGGANCTTCAATTGCCTTGCCCTAAAATGGTCTGTAGTGTCCTGCTATAGTGCAGGATGTAGCAATTCTGCTGTATGCGGAATTAGACCTCGTTAGTGTCTGCTAAAAAGTAACTGAGCTGGTGATGGTAAATTATTATATATCGGAGTACTTTGCTACTCTAACAGAGCAATCCTGAGATCTTTACCTTCCTCCCCAACTGCTCGTTTCAGCATTTTCTTTATAGTCTGAAGATGACGTTCTATGAATTCGTTTGACTGAGGATATGTGGGGCTAGAGGTTTTATGTTGGAAATTCCATTCAGTGGCAAACTTTCGGAACTCTACCAATATAAATTGTGATCCATTATCTGTATACAAAATTACAGGTATACCATGTCTTGCTAAGACATCTTTCAAATAAGATAGAATATGAGAACTACTTATGTCACATAGGAGACTGAGTTCGGGATATTTGGAATGAGAATCTACCAGTAGTAGGAGGTAGTCCTCCCCTTTAAAATGCATTAATTAAATCTGCTGCCACTATTTGCCATGGACGTTCTGGAACTTCTTTGTGTACATGTGTTTCTTTACCAATGATGTTTTGAGTCGCCCTACAAGCTGGATAATTGTTGACCATCAGTTAATTCCTTCATTAGAAGTGGCCAAAAAACACACTCCCTAGCTCTCAGTTTACTTTTTTTAAATTCCCATGTGATTATAATGGATGCGCTGGAGTATGTCTTTCCTCATGAGCCTCGGTATAACATCTTGTTTATCCTTGTAAATTATGTCATTATGTCATCAATTATGTCATCTTCCCTATATAACCAAAACGGACTAACTGCCTCTGGAAATACTGTGTTCTTGTCAGGCCATCCTCAAACAATTAAATCTTCTGACATAGGGAACCCTTAAGGTGTGATACTTAATTGTTTCCAACATATTGTGTGATGCCTGAATGTAATGTATTACAAAATCTTCCTGGTAGGCGATCTGCTGTTCCATTAGGTTACTATTCTTATCCTCTAAGTAAACCCATAAAAACGCGTCAGCTATTACAAGTTCCTTACCTGGTGTGTACTGTAGTGGTCTCGTAGTTCTGTAGCTTCATTCTAATTCGCTGAAGGTGTAGAGGACACTTATCTAATGGTTTGGCAAATATGTCCTGTAACGGTTTGTAATTAAGTTCAACTACAACTTTATTCCCGTAGATAAATTAATGAAATCTCTCACAGCCATACAACACCACGAGGAGCTCCGTATCTATTTGAGAATAATGATATTGAGCAAGACTAAGTGCCTTTGATGCATATGCTAATGGTCCTTTAGACTGTATTAAGAAAGTACCTAAAACCTTACTTGACACATCAATAGAGAGTTTCAATGGTTGTGCAGGATTGTAGAACTGTAGTACTGGTGTTTGAGGCGTGTTTTTTAAATTTGAAAACAGTTCTGGCGTTCTTTTGTCTGAGTCCAATGAGACTCCCTCTTATATAGTTCTCTGAGTTTAGCTGTATGTTGAGATAGTATTGGCATGAATTTCCCCACATAATTTAACATGCTTAGGTACTAAAGCAACTCCTTTCGGTTAGTTGATGCTGGATATCCCTGTAAAGCTTTACCTTTTTCTACATCAACCTTAATACTATCCTCACTGATTATGAGGTCACTTTGGTGACCCCAAATTTTGCATTTCTCCTTGTTGAAGAGGACATTCATTTCACTTACTCATTCAAGAGTAAGGATCTCATTGTGGTCCTGCAAACTTTTCCCGTATACAATTACATCTTCTATGAAGACTAAAACCCCAGGAACATCCTTAAACAAGCCACCAAACATGCTATGAAAAATCTCTGGTGCACATGCAAGTCCATAGGGTAATCTGGTAAATCGCATTCTACCATGTGTTGGAGTGCGAAATACGTTAATTTAGAGCTCTATTCATTAAGTCGTATCTGCCAAAACCCTATATTCGTATCTAAAGTATTAAAATACTTAGAACCTTCTAACTTTGCTGATACTTCTTCAAAGGTAGGCAGCCTATGATTTTGTCTCTGAATCGATTCGTTCAGTGGCTGAATGTCTAACCATAACCATAAGTGCCCATTAGGCTTCTTAACAATTACTATTTGGTAGAGCCATTCCACTTATTCTGTGACAACCTCTAATACACCCAGTNCCCATTAGGCTTCTTAACAATTACTATTTGGTAGAGCCATTCCACTTATTCTGTGACAACCTCTAATACACCCAGTTGAAGCATTCTATCTAACTCCTCTCTTAATTTGTGCAAATGGCACACCCTTAAACCCTGCCATGTGTGGCTGACTCAGGCTTCAATTTCAGTTCACAAGGTGTAACACTAATTTTCTAAAGACCTTCAAACACACTAAAGTAGTTGTTTACAATCATACTTTTTGAGGTTGGTGTTTGGAGTTACCTAAACTCATCGAATTTGTTTATTATACCTAACTGTTAAATGGTCATGTCCCCAAAATGGGTGGTGAGTTGTCCACTCATGTAACCTAAAATTCAAATACCTGGGAAATGTCATCAATCTTTGTACAGCGTAAGACACACTTTCCCATTACTTCAATGTCTGTACCTGAATATGCTTTTAGTTTAACATTAGACTTTAATAATGCATCTTTCCTGCAATGGACATTCTGAAATATACTATCAGGAATGGCATTTACTTGGTTACCAGTATAAATTTTGAAGTTAATATAGTTATTGGCTCACGTATTTTCAGCTTACAAAACCATTCTGACTCTGGCCCTTCCGTAAATAAACAGTTGTTTGCCATTTTACCATCCCCGAAAAATATTGAATTCTTACATCCAGTGACCAAAACAGGCACATTATTATAATTTGAAAACCTGTTTGCCTTTGTACTCTTACATTCAGTACCCCCATACACATCATAATCAGGTGAAACTTTGTTTATCTTTGTAATCTTACATTTAGGACTACTAATGTGTTCAACCTGTTCTGTAATACAACTCAACCCCAAATCCTGTTGCAAGTTATTATCAGCTGTAGTTATTATTATCAAATATACCTCGCTGTGGTATGAATTTGGAAATAAAGAATATCTGATTGAGAAAACACTTATATTATAAGACCAATGAACTACACTACAGAAATGGACAACTACTACTGACTCTTTACAAAGTATGATGGTGGAGTGCAGCACCTCCCTGTAACCTACCGATAGGGAGATACTTGCAGAATTGCGCCACAATACACACTTCAATAGTTGCCACTAAGGTATGATCAGTAATTTACTGTACATATTGCTTAGATCTACACGTACGAGCAAAATTATGGTTTTTATGGCACTTATGAATGCCCCATTTAAGGCTGGGCGCTTCCTGAAACGTATGGACTTCCTGAACANCTTAGATCTACACGTACGAGCAAAATTATGGTTTTTATGGCACTTATGAATGCCCCATTTAAGGCTGGGCGCTTCCTGAAACGTATGGACTTCCTGAACACTAGCGNGTTTTTATGGCACTTATGAATGCCCCATTTAAGGCTGGGCGCTTCCTGAAACGTATGGACTTCCTGAACACTAGCGATTGACTTGAGCAGTTGTTGCATCTGTCCAGCTGCCTTGCAAATTTGTATCGCCTTCGTTAAGGTTAACTGTGGCTCACATAAAAGTAGATCTTTAAGTCGCACGTAACTCATGCCACACACTATACAGTCGTTAATATCATCATCACTTAAAGCACCAAAGTCACAATTTGCATTTAAGCACCTTAGTGCAGTTACAAACGATCCCGCACTTTTATATTCCTCTTGTGTTCTACTATTGAACTTGTGGCATTCCACACTTTGGTTGGCTCTGGTCAGAAAAAAATCTTCTAAACTCTGAAGCACTTCATCAAATATCTTGGAATCTATCGTCGACGTTGAGATATCCGATGTAGGTGAGCTTCTTCTCCCATCACATGTAACAAAATTGCTATTTTTACTTCATTATTCCTTTCTACAGCTCCTGTAGCCTTCAGATACACCTTGCATAATTGTTTCCATCTTTTCCAATTGCTTCTAATATCGCCTTCAAAGTTTAATGGTTTTGGAGGCTGCAAGAATTCCATTATGCAGCATGACAATGTACACTCGGTAAAATATCACTACCTACTCTTGGTATGCAAACAAAAATATATTTATCTCTTCTTTATATCGCCACTTAACTAATATCACAACTTAATTTGTCCACAGCACCACATTGTGTCCGGATTAGGAGGATTATAATCAATTAAATACACCAGGCTTTCCATGTCTCCCGACCTCCATATTTATTCTGAAAAACAACCCTCTCCTCACTTCCTCCTTCCATAGGTACGAATCACAGTGAAACACAAATACCCCTCAAACATAAGTACTTGCACTATCGTAAAGACGTATACAACACCTGCTACTAAAACAAACACATTTAAACAAAAAAAAGTCACATTCTTTGGTCACCTTTATAAATGTTTCTATGATTTTTGAGGGCATTATACTTATACTAGTTTTTATAAAAGTTTTGTTAAGTGGCTTATATTGTAATGCAATTCTACTTAAAACCTTCCTCATAGCTTACCACATAGCATTATATTATAACATCCGTTATTATAAACATTTCAATACTGCGAAATTTCTTATAGCGTCTTCCAATAACTGCACTGAACTGCTCTCTGTGCGGACTGGCCGAGTTCCACGTCCTCCATTTACTAGAACTTATGCAAAGCNAATAACTGCACTGAACTGCTCTCTGTGCGGACTGGCCGAGTTCCACGTCCTCCATTTACTAGAACTTATGCAAAGCATAGTCGGTTTTCATCTACCAATTACTGTTTTGCACTGAACAGATGCACATTGAGTGCAATATTGTCTGCGGTAGCTTAGGGGTCAATGTGCCCGTTTCAGTGCAATATGGCAGCATTCGATAGTAGATAGGTTTGGTATGTCCGAGGGCAATTGCTGTGGAGATGTGGCATGTTCCACCATCTTGAATGACAATATGGCCAACATATTGGTATCCACCATATTGTTTCCAATCAGTATATAGTTTCCAGTCAACATATTGTTTCTGTCTGCCATTTTGTTTTCGCCAACCATCTTGTTTCCCAATTACTCACCTTCACATCTACTCCACATGCTTTAGTTCTCCCGGCGTCCGCTAGAATGATCCACCGATCCCTGTAATATTGTATATTGCTGCTAGTGTGCTACCCTAATACTCACCTTCTTAGATCCCACCATCTTGTTTCCAATTGTCCTTTATCGCCTGCTAAGGGCACTGGTGTTGCTCTCGCTCAGCCACCATGTTAGTTCTACAGTCGGCTGCCAGGCCGCTGCTTTTTTATTTCGGAGCTCAAAATATTGTCTGGAGGACAGCAGGATCGAACTGCCGACCCTTGAGTTGGCATGCAGATGCCTTAAACCACTCACCTATCAGGACATGCTCTAAGAAAAGTGTTTAAAATAATTATATGCAATATCATGTGTATGAGGAAAAAAATAAATTTTAAAAAAATGTTTGTTTTGTTGTCATTATTTCAGAATAATAATATTTTTAGTAACTTTTCTTAATTTTTTTTCTTATTAAAAATATAAAGAGACTTACTTAAAAAATAAAACATTTTTTTTTTCATTTAAGTTACTGGAGTTGAGTTTGCGAGCATGTATGGACAGACTGGGCAGCTGGACTTGTCAAATCAATCGTAAAATTATAAAACATGTAGGAATCGATTAATTTAAAAATAATTATAATTATTTTAATTTATTTTGTTTTATTTATCATTTGAAAAATGTCCAAATCGTAATGCAAAATCGGTTTATAAAATTTAAATTACGCAAATTTTACACTTTCCCATAACACTTGGTAACATCTAAAAAAAAAAAAAAATCACTCATGGAAGGATGGGATCTTGAACCCACAACTTCTCGAACTGGAGTTGGGTACTCTAACCACTGAACTACTTAAGCCACGATAAGAAGGTTTTCTTAAAATCTACTTTAATAGCTACTAAATTAAGAGGCTGCCATTCTCTCGTACAATTACAAAAACTTTTAATGTATTACACATTTTGTTATATTGTTTTTTAATCAATGCATATAGGTATGTCTCATGACCACATTTATTAGAGACCTTTTTTAGTTTAAATTCTTAGCATTTACCATTTTGAAAACTTTTTAAAGGCAAATGTTGTATTAAAAACATTTCGTTATTTTCAGTCTGTGTCTGACTCATATGTGCCTATGCTCACATTAAATGATTATATATATATATATATAAATTATGTGGCATATCACATTTGTTCGCAATTTGGCTCATAAGCAAGCCAATATGTACAGGCATTTAGGTAGGCGAATATAATTTGCAAACTCTTAGGCGACAGACTCATGAAAATCAGTTTATAAGTATCATTTCTAGCTCCAGGAATGTATATTTATGCCCTTTATAACCATAGTGTTTAGTCTATATATTTGCTTCATTGTGATGTTTTTAACGAAAAAGAGATTGNTTTAGTCTATATATTTGCTTCATTGTGATGTTTTTAACGAAAAAGAGATTGGTTATGATATACGGTTAATAAGAAAAAAATTATTAAATTTTTGTGTTTAAAATTTATGTGATATGCTACATAATTATTGATATATATATATATATATACATATAATCATTTAATGTGAGCATATGACATATGAATTAGACACAGACTGAAAATAANATATATATATATATATATACATATAATCATTTAATGTGAGCATATGACATATGAATTAGACACAGACTGAAAATAACGAAATGTTTTTAATACAGTAGAATCCCGATTATTCGTATTGTCAAGGGACTGAATGTTAAATATGAATTATAGAGATATTCAAATTAGCGGGATTACCAATAATCGGGAGCAAAAAAAGAAAAAATACATAATAACGAGATTAATGCAAATTTGCATTAATATGTAATGATAAACGCATGGATACATATTATGAATATATATGTACTATATATATAAAAATCAATAATTACATCAACAAAAATAAATTAAAAATTTACGTTTAAAAAAAATGTGTCATTTTCTTTTGGTGCAACCCTTGCAGACGGGTATTGTCGATGGCTTTGTCAAGCATGTTCAAAGCAGAAAATACTTCATCACCAACGTCTGATTNTAACGAGATTAATGCAAATTTGCATTAATATGTAATGATAAACGCATGGCTACATATTATGAATATATATGTACTATATATATAAATCAATAATTACATCAACAAAAAAAAATTAAAAATTTACGTTTAAAAAATATCTGTCATTTTCTTTTGGTGCAAGCCTTGCAGACGGGTATTGTCGATGGCTTTGTCAAGCATGTTCAAAGCAGAAAATACTTCATCGCCAACGTCTGATTTAGCTAAGAAATGGCGCACGTTGTTGATGTATTGTTTAGCCATTTTAGGTGTATTGTCAGCACATCATCTTTGTCATCACCTTCACCATCAATGTCCTGAGATGGAGCCAAAATTTCGTCATCAGTTAGAATCCCCGCTAACGCTAGGCCATCGCCAAATGGACGAAATCTTCAAACGTTATAGAATTTTCTTCATTTTGAGGAAGACGATTCCAATTCACAGGACGTTCTAAGTCTTGTTCAGTAACTGCAGATGAAAGTTCCACCTTCGTTAATAAACAGCACGAAAACCGTTTTTTATTGTGCTATCGCTAACACTTTGCCACGCTTTGTGAGCAATGTTAATGTCTGAAAATAAGGTGATTTTATGATCCTCCCCATCCTCGATGCTGCCAAGGAGTTGCATCACTACTTCCTTGCGGTAAAAAGTTTTGAACGTTTTAATTATGTCCTGGTCTAGAGGCTGCAGCTTTGAAGTAGTGTTGGCAGGCAAAAACACAACATTAACATGACTGAGCGGTGGGGTATTGTTGTTGACCGTACGATTATCCATGAAAAGCAGAATTTTTCGCTGTCTTTTCTCCATATCAGCATTCACTGAGCGTATCCATTCCTTGAATAATTCGCCCGTCATCCACGCTTTTTTGTTTGNTGAAGTAGTGTTGGCAGGCAAAAACACAACATTAACATGACTGAGCGGTGGGGTATTGTTGTTGACCGTACGATTTTCCATGAAAAGCAGAATTTTTCGCTGTCTTTTCTCCATATCAGCATTCACTGATCGTATCCATTCCTTAAATAATTCGCCCGTCATCCACGCTTTTTTGTTTGCACGATAGGTCATCGGAAAAGTTTTTATGTTTTTAAAACATTTTGGTTTGACTGAATTGCCTATCATGAGCGATCTTAATTTCTCAGATCCATCCATGTTGGCGGCCAACAATATGGTTACACGTTCTTTACTATTTGTTTCCGCCATTACACTTTTCTTCCTTAAAACACATTAATCGGTCGGGGAGACACTTATAAAATAACCCCGTCTCATCGGCATTAAAAATGTTGTTGGGCTCATAAGAATCGATTATTTCTTCCAATTCGTCTTTCCACTCAGAACAAACGTCGGCCGATACAATCGCATTTTCCCAACTAAGCTTCTTCAATTTTATGCTGTGCCTTTTTTAAAACCTATCAAACCAACCATCACTTGCACGAAAGTCTTTAATTCCCATTTTTTTCTGCGAAAACTTTTACTTTTTCTCTTAAAATGTTTCCTCCAACTGGTACATTCAATTTCCGTGCTTGCGCAAACCACTTTTTAAAATTCTCTTCTAGTTGTGGATACTCACCAGTCTTAAAACGCTTTACTTTGCTGTCCGATGTCTGGGAGGCAATCTTGTCCTTGTTCTTCAGAATTGATGTTATTGTGGAAGGAGGAACGTTATAACGTTTGGACACGTCAATTTGTTTATCACCACCGGCCACGGCGGTAATGATTTCTTTTTTTTCTCTAATGGAAAGACACTTATTAGCTCTTTTCGGAGGCATGGCTAAGACCGAACTGACTTAACTTTTCACTTGCTCTGCTCCTTCCTACCCTCTCATAACCGTAGACCGGACAGCAAGGCGCCTCTTTGTTCTGAGAATCACAAACACATCGCCTCACAGCCTACTCGGCGTCATTGCCTGCCCTTCAAACCCTCCTGCGCCCTCAGTACCCCCCCCCCGGGTCTTTTTTACCCTGCCCTAGTTGCATAAATCTAGAGCTGGTGTAGGTCTAGGGTTAAAAACATTACGAGTTAACGAGATTTTTAAGTTGTAAATAAGAATTATAAGAAGTTTTAATTGAGCTCGAGCACCAAAATAAATACGTATTATCGAGGGTACTGGAATGCAAGGTTTATATACGAATTAAAGGGATTTTCTCAAGGGACCGGCAAATTTGTACGAATTAGCGGGATATACGAATAATCGGGATGCGAAATATCGGGATTTCACTGTACAACATTTGCTTTCAAAAAGTTTTCAAAATAGTAAATACTAAGAATTTCAACTGAAAAAAGATGTCCAATAAATGTGGTCATGAGCCATATATGCATTGATTAAAAAACATAACAAAATGTTTAATACATAAAAAAATTTCTGTAATTGTACGAGATAATGGCAGCCTCTTCGTTTGGTAGCTATTAAATCAGATTTTAAGAAAATATTCTTATCCTTGCTTAACTAGCTCAGTGGTTAGAGTACTCAACTCCAGCTCGAGAAGTTATGGGTTCAAGTTCCCATCCTTCCATGAGTATTTTCTTTTCTTTTTTTTAGATGTTNGGATATACGAATAATCGGGATGCGAAATATCGGGATTTCACTGTACAACATTTGCTTTCAAAAAGTTTTCAAAATTGTAAATACTAAAAATTTCAACTGAAAAATGATGTCCAATAAATGTGGTCATGAGCCATATATGCATTGATTAAAAAACATAACAAAATGTTTAATACATTAAAAAATGTCTGTAATTGTACGAGATAATGGCAGCCTCTTCGTTTGGTAGCTATTAAATCAGATTTTAAGAAAATATTCTTATCCTTGCTTAACTAGCTCAGTGGTTAGAGCACCCAACTCCAGCTCGAGAAGTTATGGGTTCAAGTTCCCATCCTTCCATGAGTATTTTCTTTTCTTTTTTTTAGATGTTACCAAGTGACATGGGAAAGTGTAAAATTTGCGTAATTTNTACCAAGTGACATGGGAAAGTGTAAAATTTGCGTAATTTAAATTTTATAAACCGATTTTGCATTACTATTTGGACATTTTTCAAACGACAAATAAAATAAATTAAAATAATTATAATTATTTATAAATTAATTGATTCCTGTATGTTTGATTGTTTTACGATTGATTTGACAAGTCCAGCTGCCCAATCTGTCCATACATGCTCGCAAACTCAACTCCAGGAACATAANCCCCCCCCCACCACAGGGATACATACTATTATATATAATTTTTTTAACACTTTTTTTAGCACATGTCCTTTATAGCCGAGTGATCTAAGGTATCTGCATGCCAACTCAAGGTTCGGCAGTTCGATCCCGCCCTCCTCCAGACAATACTTTGAGCGCCGAAATAAAAAAGCAGCGGCCTGGCAGCCAACTCTATAAACCACATGGCAGCCGTGCGAGAGCGACACCAGAGCCTCTAGCAGGCGATAAAGGACAAGTGGAAACAAGATGGCGGAGATGAAAAAATATGATTATTAGGGTAGCAGACTGTAGCAGCAATAAACAATATTACAAGGATCGGTGATGCATTCTAGTGGACGACNTATGATTATTAGGGTAGCAGACTGTAGCAGCAATAAACAATATTACAAGGATCGGTGATGCATTCTAGTGGACGAAGAGAACTACAGCATGTAGAGTAGATGGTAAAGTAATTGGGAAACGGGTGAAAACAAAATGGCAGCCAGTAACAAGATGGCAGATACCAAGGTGGTGGAAGGTACCACAGCCCTTGTTCTCTGACNTATGATTATTAGGGTAGCAGACTGTAGCAGCAATAAACAATATTACAAGGATCGGTGATGCATTCTAGTGGACGACGAGAGAACTACAGCATGTAGAGTAGATGGTAAAGTAATTGAGAAACGGGCGNGCATGTAGAGTAGATGGTAAAGTAATTGGGAAACGGGTGAAAACAAAATGGCAGCCAGTAACAAGATGGCAGATACCAAGGTGGTGGAAGGTACCACAGCCCTTGTTCTCTGACATACCAGAAACCATATTGCACTGAAACAGGCACACTGATGCCAGTATAGAAAATATTACACTCAGTGTGCACCTGTTCAGTGCAAAACAGTAATTGGAAGATGAAAACTTACTGCACGAGTTCCAGTAAATGGAAGTGAGAGTGCAGTAATTGGAGGATGCTATTAGAATCGTCAGATGACACTTCAGAAGAAGAGAAAATGATGGTGTGACTTGAAAAAAGAATTATAGTATAAAATACACACAAAATACTGATTCAATGATGTGGTTCATCAGTACAGTAATACCCCGGACTTACACGACAGGTGGGACTGAGCGATAACTGTGTACGTCGAATTCGCGTAAGTCGGGGTTCAATTTTGCATATAAATACCTACATATAAATTATGTTTAATTGGGACCAGAGTCTAAATAAAACAATACTTTAGAAGAAAAATGTTTAGTAAAATGTTAGATAATAAAACAATTTACATTGCTATGAATAAAAAAACGTAAACCGAAGTTATTTTGATGAAGGATTCATATATTCTAACATTGTCGCCTGACGAGTTAAATTTTTCTTCTTTTCACGCACAATTTCCTCGTAGTATGCCAATAACTTTTTTATTCCCCGTTTTGTAGTAGAAATGTGCTCTTCGTTGGAGTATATTTTTTCTAAAATTTGTAACCCCTTTTCAATTGAACTGAGGCCTTCTGTTAAGTTTGCAGTCGTTATTTGATTTTTCGATTCAACTTGGTCTAACGAATCAGTTTGTTCAATGTCTTGCTCATGGTCACGCATTTCTATAAGCTCGTCAAATGTCAGCTCTTGATTGTGTGAATCCAGCAATTCTTGAACGTCAGCACCATCCACCTCTAAATTTAATTGTTTGGCAATATTCACCACTTCTTCAATTACACTATCGATTTGTTCAAGATCTGGCGCTGATTCGCCTTGGGTTTCGGTGGTGAAAAAGAATGGACACAGTTTTTTCCAGACGCCATTCAAAGTTTTTTGTGAAATCTCATTCCAAGTTTGTCCAACAATTCTAACAGCATCTAAAACATTTAATTGCTTCCAAAAGTCTTTGACAGAAAGCTCGTTGTCTTGTCGCATAGCTTCATGTAGATGCGCAAACGATCGTCTTGTGTAGTAAGCTTTAAATGTTTTAATGACTCCCTGGTCCATCGGTTGAAGCAAGCTGGTGGTGTTTGGTGGCAAAAATACAACTTTCACCCGTGGGTCGAAATTAATTAGAGTAGCAGGAGGGTGGCATAGTTTATTGTCAATTATTAGCATAACTTTAAATGGGATTTTTTTTAATTGGCAATAACGTTCGACTTCAGGAATAAAATGATGGCCAAACCAGTCTTCAAAAAGAGAACCTGTCACCCAAGCTTTCGCATTAGACTTCAAAATGATGGGCAAACCAGATTTAAATTAATTTTTTAAGGCTCTTGGATTTTCTGAGCGATAAACCAAGAGAGGTTTCAATTTACAATCACCAGCTGCATTCGCACCAACCATCACTGTCAATCGACCTTTGGCGGCTTTAAAACCTGGAAAGGTTTTCTCTTCACGCGCGATAAAAGTTCTTTTAGGCATTTTCTTCCAAAAAAAGACCAGTTTCGTCTACGTTAAATATGGTTTGGCTAGTGTAGCCACCTTCTTCTATGATTGTCTTGAGTTTTTCTGGATAGAAAGATGCAGCTTCTTTATCAGAGCTTGCCACCTCTCCACTCTCTGCGATGCTATGCCAATTACAACGACTTTTGAATCGGCAGAACCAGCCATTACTAGCTTTAAACATTTCATCGTTGCCCCCCCAGCTTCTTCTCTTAGTATCTCAAAAATCTGCTTAACTTGAGAGCACACCGTGTTTTGATCAACAGGAAATTTTTTCACTCTTACTTGATTATCACACCATAATTTTAACAATGTTTGGTAGACTCGCTATTATGGTACTGCAAATGCTTATTACGATGAATTCAAAGATTGAGAATCTTTCACAGCTTCCAAAACTCTTTCTTTACCTTTTATAATCGTTTGGACTGTTGATTCCGGTAGGTCACATTTCTTTGCCAATTCACAAATTTTAATTTTTGCTTCTTTCAGAAACTATTATAAATCAAATGTGAGGTTTCTATGTGATTTTCTTTTCTTGTTTGATTCAAATGACTAATTAGGATGACATGTTCTTTAGGATGACATAATTAGAGTTCACAATAAAACGCACTGCGTATGTAAAACAATTCCACGCGAAACACATTCGAACCTGTTGTAAACCGAACACTGACTGGGCGGGGTGGGAGAAGCCGAGGCGCGCGGCGCTCAAAAAGAAAAACCTCGTATCTCCGAATTCGCGTAAAACGGGGTAGCGTAAGTCGGGGTATTACTGTACTATGAAGACGAGGTTAGTTTCATCAGTCATGTGTACTACATCAACAACACTGTTTTACACTCAAAACGCCATGGCTTCCAATTGCCAGTGCAACAACAAATGGCACTTNGTACTACATCAACAACACTGTTTTACACTCAAAACGCCATGGCTTCCAATTGCCAGTGCAACAACAAATGGCACTTGCTTTGGGTAGTCACGTAATAATTGCATTTTTCTAGTTTTTGGGATGCACTTGGGACACTTTCAGTGCAGTCATTTGGAAGCAATTGGAAGATGTTACTTGTTAAAGAAAATAACATGACCCTCGTTCATTTGGAAAGTTAAGATTGAATACATCACAGTCGTAAATTTAAATAAACACTATATTACAGAATGTATATACATATCACATAGTAAGTGTGTTAGTTTAATGCAGTTCCTGTTGAAGCAATGCTTGAATCAGACTTGGTCAAAGTGCATCACTTACCCCATGCGTGGTCCTCCCTGCGTGAGATCAAACACTTGTCTAGGGTTTAGNGTACTACATCAACAACACTGTTTTACACTCAAAACGCCATGGCTTCCAATTGCCAGTGCAACAACAAATGGCACTGGTAGTCACGTAATAATTGCACTTTTCTAGTTTTTGGGATGCACTTGGGACACTTTCAGTGCAGTCATTTGGAAGCAATTGGAAGATGTTACTTGTTAAAGAAAATAACATGACCCTCGTTCATTTGGAAAGTTAAGATTGAATAAATCACAGTCGTAAATTTAAATAAACACTATATTACAGAATGTATATACATATCACATAGTAAGTGTGTTAGTTTAATGCAGTTCCTGTTGAAGCAATGCTTGAATTAGACTTGGTCAAAGTGCATCACTTACCCCATGCGTGGTCCTCCCTGCGTGAGATCAAACACTTGTCTAGGGTTTAGCAGCCACTGGAATTTCTGCATAAGTTTTGAACCTTGGTTCCCTCCAGACTTGGGGTTGATGAAAACCAGTACTGGCTTCATGGTTGTCGTAGGGATGGGCTTGATAACGAATGTCTTTGGGTCCCTGTCAGTCTGAAACAAAATAATGTTACTTGCTAGTGAAACAGATTCTAACACAGGTATATCAATTTACTTTGAATGGCCAAATGCTATTGTGTAAACATGTTAACATGCCACATACATAAAAATAATTCTGAATACAAACTAATGACCACTTATCATACCCCACTTNTGGGCTTGATAACGAATGTCTTTGGGTCCCTGTCAGTCTGAAACAAAATAATGTTACTTGCTAGTGAAACAGATTTTAACACAGGTATATCAATTTACTTTGAATGGCCAAATGCTATTTTGTAAACATGTTAACATGCCACATACATAAAAATAATTCTGAATACAAACTAATGACCACTTATCATACCCCACTTNTGTAAACATGTTAACATGCCACATACATAAAAATAATTCTGAATACAAACTAATGACCACTTATCATACCCCACTTTGTAATATAAAACATATAAAATACCGAATTGCAAGACAAACAGTATTTTAGTTTTTGCAAGATTAATGGGGACGTTTCAGAAACGGGACCATTGGCAAGCATAAATTGATATATGGTATAAAAGTTTTGAGACTAGCTCCATTTACAAGAAAGTACTTTACTTATCTGTGTTTCCGTACAAATCACCTTTGTTGTGTATATAACAGGAAGTATATTTAGGTGGACACAGATGACACCAGTGAGTCAGTGTCATGGCACATGTCGTAAACATGGTGTAATCGGGCGAACAGAGATCCAGGTCAATGGTGTGGATCGATAAGTTATATTGTCGATGGAGGGAACATAAAAGTGGTGACGAGGATTGGATTTGTGCTTGGTTGAATAAAATACATTAAGTGCCCAGTTTTCAGGAAGAACAGAGTGGTTCCATTTGCACTTAAGGGAAGGTGGAGGCAGCCATTGACAAGTAGCATATTCAGTTTGGGCAATGCCAATTGTGCTGGTTATGAAAGGGGATGGCTTGATTAGAATCTGTGGGGACTATAAAGGTACTCTGACAACATCAGCCAAGTTGNGATGGCTTGATTAGAATCTGTGGGGACTATAAAGGTACTCTGACAACATCAGCCAAGTTGAATGTTACCCGCTTACAACAATTAATTAAGCATTTGCTCATTTAGCGGAAGGGAAATATTTCACAAAATTAGATCTGTAACATGCTTACCTGCAAGTGGGTGTGGACGAGTCCACTGCAGAGTTATTAACAGTAAACACTACAAAAGGTATTTTCAGAGTTCGTCTCCAGTTTTGAGTAAGTGAGGGTCCAGCAATTTTCCAACGGCTGATGGCAACATTACTAGGGGGTTTACCAGGCGTCTTAGTATTTTTCGATGGTGTTCTGGGGGTTGGCTCAAGTAGGGAGGAGTATTGGGCAAGAATACACGAGGTCATTGCCTGAATAGACAAAGCTGGACTTAGATTACAGAAGACCAAATGGTATTTTGCAGTTACAAAAGTGAAATATTTAGGGTAACTGATTGATGCGGGAGGCATCCATACAACACAGGAGAAAGTCGAGGCAATACACAAAGCACCAATGCAGCAAAACAAACGTGATTTGCAAGCATTCCTTGGGCTCTTGAATTTCTACGAGAAGTTTTTGCCTGACAAAGCAACAGTACTACAACCTCTACATCAGCTATTTGACAACGGGCCTTATGGATGTGGGACCAATAACATGAACTAGCATTTCAGAAAGGAAAATAACTCCTGCAGGCAAGCATAGTGCTGGTCCATTATGATCCCAAAAGACCTGTGCTGATGACCTATGATGCTTCGGAGTTTGGAGTCGGGGCTGTCTTAGCTCACATTATGGATAATGGAGAAGAAATTACTTTAGCAGTAATGCTCGGAATCACCTAATTTGGTCAGTACTTGGTCGGCCGACAGTTTACTGTCATCACTGATCATAAGCCCTTGTTTCAGTTGTTGGACCCACACCTGCCCACTACTGATATCCTTTACCCTAGGATGCTCTATTGGTGTTTGCAATTGGGCATGTATGATTTTCAGCTGGTCTACAAGTCTGGCAACAAAATAGGACCTGCGGATGCTCTAAGCAGACTGCCAGTACTGGTGCCCACTGCAACAGAAGTACTGATGCTACAGGATAAGTCAGAAGCATCCCTAAATGCACACATGGTGGCCCAGTTTACAGAGAATGATACATACTGAGACATGTGAAGCATTTTGTACTGCATGGGTGGAAGGAAAAACTGCTTAATGAAGAGGTCCAATCCTATTGGAACAGACTTGTTGAATTGTCTATCTACCAGGATTGCCTTCTCTGGGGCAGTAGAGTTGTTTTATTCCAGAGGTGATACAGAATGAGATATTGGTTCTGGCTGCATGCTTTGCATGATGGCATTGTACTTTCGAAAGCATTTGCTAGAAGTTACATTTGGTGGCCAAAACTCAGTGAAGACATTGAGAAGATGATTCAGCACTGTGAGATCTGCCTCAGGGAGAGCAGGGCTCCACCAAGAATGCAAATGACGTGGACCATGCCCAAAATCCATGGACCCACTTACACATAGATTTTGTGGGCCTATTTGAGGAAAATATTTTTAATAGTTATGGATGCCTACTCAGAGTGGCTGGAAGTACCATTAGTGCCATCGTTGTCAAGTGCGGTGGTAGTAAGTGAGCTGAGTGACATGTTCAGCATTCATGGATTGCCCGACATAATGTTCAAACCATAGACAGTAGAGAGCTTCACCAGCATCATGTTGACCAGTTTATCCACCATCCAGCCAATGAGGGAATGACTTACGTACTTACCATGGATAAGGAGCGAGGTTAAATTGTTTTTCGAAAATCAACAAATACAGACTACAGGTGGGGTTCCAAGAATATCAGTGTTCTTGGAAAGCCAGAGCAGCAGTTGTTAGAATCGCCCTTCACAGGTTTTCCAGAGGCCTCGTGAGATAGCATGTGAGCTGTGGCAGTGTCAGCAGCTGATATGGATGCATCTTTGGATGTGTATGTCTGCAGAGGACATGAGAGCAGCTCATGACTCCAGTCCACTACCTTTGGCAGTACCTGGGGCTGTGTCAGCGACTGACGTGGCAGCAGCTCTGGACATGAAGGTGTCAACAGAGAATACAGCAGCACAACACAACTCGTGTCCACCACCTCAGCAAGGACCAGGAGACCACCACAAGAGAGAGACACCAGCTCCAACTCAATCAACNACAACTCGTGTCCACCACCTCAGCAAGGACCAGGAGACCACCACAAGAGAGAGACACCAGCTCCAACTCAATCAACATCCACCAGAGTAAGGACTAAACCAATAAATTTGCTGATTATGTACCCTAGAACTGAGGGTACCAGTTAGGGTTGTAAATAGTTAGTATAGGTGTTATGACTTGAAGGGGAGGAGTGTTGTGTACTGGCATTGTGTATACAACAGGAATTATATTTATGTGGACACGGTTGGTACCAGTGAGCCAGTATCATGGCGCGCGTCGTAAACATGATGTAATCGGGCGGGTAGATATCCAGGCCAATTGTGTGGATCGGTAAATTGTAGTGCCGATGGACGGGATATAACAACCTTCAAACTAGATCCCTTGTTTATCANCAATTGTGTGGATCGGTAAATTGTAGTGCCGATGGACGGGATATAACAACCTTCAAACTAGATCCCTTGTTTATCAATGAAACACACCCAGCATTCCTGCTACTTCTGTAATGTATCCTTGAAGTTTTCTGAAAACATGTTTAGCACCTTCTGTTATTCGCGCTCGATCTCTGCACTGGATCTCCACACTGTAGTCAAAACTGCAACCTTTGAGTTGGATCTTCAGGAAATCTGGACACTTTTCCCAACTGTTGTCCCACAGAAGCATAGCTGCCAAGTGGGAGACCAGCCAAGTAAATAATAACCTATTTATGGTTTTACATGTTAAATGATTTCAAGCATGCCTCGGCTACCTTTCACAATATAACTTTCAAGCAAAAAACACTATGTGCCCTTTGAAGATAGCATAGGCGCTGACTGCAGGGGTGCTTTATAAATTGAGCACCCCCAAAAATATTTTCGGGGGTTCTCAACACCACAATATTTCAACCCTTTTAAACCGTTAATATGACATCACTAGTTCTATTTTGGATACAGCATTGTGCTGCGAGCAGTGTTTTCTAGTGTAGTAATGGAGCCACAGTGGTGTAGAGGTTAGACTATCGCCTCCGACCAAGGCTAACCAGATTTGATTTCTGGCAGAGTCACCCCCGGATTTTTGCATGTGGGATTCGTGCTGGATGATGCCACTGGTANTAACCAGATTTGATTTCTGGCAGAGTCACCCCCGGATTTTTGCATGTGGGATTCGTGCTGGATGATGCCACTGGTAGCCGGGTTTCCTCAGGGATCTCTCATTTCCACTCCCTTTGCATTCTGGAACTGCTATACACATACCTCGTTTCAACCTCATCGGCTCTCAAGACTTTGATGTTAAGAGCACCCCAAATCTATTCTCACACTCATTCACTCTAATGAAGTAACAGGCAAGTAGTGACATCCACCTTAATTTTGGCCTTAAACACTTTTTCAATGTGGTGCTTGATAAAAGTCATGAATTTTACCCTCACCCTTCCCTTTTCATTTTTTGAGAACGCTCGTATTTTACAATTCATCACCTGTGCAAGAGGGGGAATCATGCTACAAGAGATCAAGTACGAGTCATATAATAAGAATTTGTGTGTTTGTGTTTTTTTTTTAGTCTAGGAGTCTTAATTTACCCACAATTTCCAGGGTATTAAAACTTTTACAAATAACTTTTTGTAGCAATATAACCCGGGCAAAGATGGACAAACGGCTTTTTGTTTGAAAGCCAAATTTTTGGAAATGTGGCCAGCACATACCTAAAACCACATAAAACCCTANGACAAACGGCTTTTTGTTTGAAAGCCAAATTTTTGGAAATGTGGCCAGCACATACCTAAAACCACATAAAACCCTATCCTTTCGCTCGGCCGGTTCCGCACTACGCAGACGCATTAAAATCTGGTCGTAGAGTAATCTATTGACTCTCTGGCCCCTGGGGACGAATTCTCAACGCGCAATGCACCCTGTCACCAAGCTCTTCTCGCATGCGAATTTCTTGTTGGAAACAACATGGTCTTGCTTCCACACCCATCTTACTGTCCAGATTTAGCTCCTGTGGACTACACCCTCTTCTTGAATACGAAGCTCCAGCTCAAAGGTCGCCTTTGACACCACCATGGACATCCAGTGCAAATCGCAGACAGACGGTGCTCTACATGCAATGAGAAGACGTCTTCCAAGTCACATTCCAGAAGTAGCAGAAATGCTGGGAGTGGTTTATTTCTGTGCAAGGGGAAGGTGATAGTGTGTGAACTTAGATTAAGGGAATTTCTTGCATGGCACAGAGCTAGTCTCTAAACTTTCTGGTAACACCTCGTATCCAACATGCAGTCTGCCGGTTTGACAGCCATGTGTTTTACAATTTTACTGAACTGTACTAATTGCACAGGATGGTCATATGTGAAATAAGAATATATGTTAACAGTGGTAGAACTTATATCATAATGACAGCAGTGACTTTTCCAGAGCCAAAAAAAAGAGGAAGAAGAAAGTAGCCTACATTTTTCCAGAAAGTTTGTTGGATGGTTCAGAGTGTAGAAGATGAATACCAAGGCAGCTCTCATCTCACTTCAGTGTCGAAGTGATGGTTTGCCGACTTTGGCAAAGACATTTCCCATTACCTGTTGGACATTAAGGGTATCACCAGCAGGTGGCTATTTTGGGTTGCCAAGAGAAATCAGCTAGGCAGATATTTTAATATATACTAATTACACATATAATTAATATACATAATGTAATGAACAGTTCTTTTATACCATGCTACAAATTCCACCATCACTCTCCTTCAAAATTTTCTGGTTGCAGAATGATGGCAAGGGTAAGTTTTTAATTCACTTCAGCCATCGCACCTACTTTACGCACAATGAAGTTAACAGGTGTATATAACATAACCATGCACTTTAAATGTGACTTAATTTCATACCATAACAACAACAATGTAGAATACACAATAAATTATACTTTAAAAAAAGTATTTTTACATAAAAAAATTATGTGAGAAACACCCATTCAAACAAAGTACGCAACAACAATGCATTTTGTAGACATCTGCAAATGCTTTATTAAAAACATATATTTTTTTTAGAATTACTACTGAATAGCGACCCGACCCGGCCCGGCTTCGCCCGGGTACAATTTAGTTTTTACAGCGATACACTAATAAATAAATTGGGAAAAAAACACTTAACAATATTATATGACAGTAAATTAGTAAACTACTATCATATATAACATACATACCAATCACGCCTGTCTCCCAGAGTGGTAGGCTGAGATTATGGACCTCAATTTACCACGATCCTGACATACCTAACCCCTTCGCTTTATCCACATTCATACATCTCTAATATAAAAATATTATATGATAGTGGTTTAGAAAATTTCTTTGTATACAACATTAATCGTTTTGCCTCCGACCGCCAGCACAAAAAGATTTCTGTTTGACTTGATATGCGGAAGGGCTACGTATAGTTGTCCGTGTGAAAAACATGCTCCACTCAAATCCTATCAAGCCACTTTAAGTATTTTACCCTGTGCCTTATTTATGGTCATACCAAAACAAACTCTTATTGGAAATTGGACACACTCAAAATTAAAGGCAAATCAGAGGGAATCATTGGTATTCTAGATATTAAAACAGTTTATCCAGTACCGCAGCCAGTTAGAATAGTACCTTCAATGAGATAACTTTTTAAACTTTTTATTTGTAATCGAGTCCCGTTGCATAATTTCGGTGGATTTATATTTCGCAATAAAAACTTTTAAAGCCAGTTTGTGTGGTGGCATTCCAGAAGGATTCAATGCATTAATTTATTTTGATAAATATTAAGTTCTTTATGGTTAGAAAAGACAGTGAATTTTAAGTTTGTTTTTACTGCGTAATTTAAATTGTAAATACGCTTAATACTACTTATCTATTAAATATAGATATATGCTACCACTGACTTTTTGTAGATAATTTAATTTTACACAATTCTTTCGTACATGATTTGGTTATATCTCTAAAGGATTAGGGAGCGTATTCCATGAGTGCGCGCAGGCGGCAAACTTTTTTACCCGACTTGATTCACTAATACCATTAATTCTCAGATCCTACAGTGCTATGGCAATTTCTAATACACACGAATCTTCCTCGATAAATACAGATCATAGCAGTAAAAACCGCATCCAAATTCGTTCAGTGGTTATCGAGATTAGCGCAGTCATACAGACAGACAGACGCGCGCCAGGGACTTCCTTTTACACTATGTAGTGTAAAGCACTACCTCAATAGCATACCTCAATTTTGACTCATATAGGTGGTATTTTCCTTGTTACATATTGGGTGCACCCATCAAAAATTTGTAGCTCAGGTAAAATTATGCATAAAGTGAGACAGAAGATTAATTGTAGAGAGTAAGTTCTATGTAAGAAACACAAGATGACCGGAAACAATACCAGTCAACTAATAGGGATGTAAGTAGACATAAAATTAGGTTACCAACATTCGTTGAGCCATAAATGGTTTGTGGTGTCCCATGTTGCTGATAAAGTGCGTAGAAGGCAAGTACTTAGTGTATGAATCTAGGCAAAATATTGTGCTTTGATATTGCCATACCTGCTGCTATATATTGCATTGGATGTAAAAAACACTCGACAACAACCACACTTGCATACTATGTTAAACTAAAAAAGCTCTAATAGACTTTTGTACACTTATTGAGGTGATAGGGAATGTGCTGCTTACTGGATTCAACCAACACTGCTGATAGTTCATTTATGAATAATGTAGTGCGTTATGTGTGTTGACAATAAGTGCTTGGAAAATGCTAATATGCAGTTTGAATAAATTGCTGCTAGAAAATAATGAATATGCAGGAGCAGATGCCCCATAACTCAAGGTTTTCTTCTCTCGACGNGTTTAGAAAATTTCTTTGTATACAACATTAATCGTTTTGCCTCCGACCGCCAGCACAAAAAGATTTCTGTTTGACTTGATATGCGGAAGGGCTACGTATAGTTGTCCGTGTGAAAAACATGCTCCACTCAAATCCTATCAAGCCACTTTAAGTATTTTACCCTGTGCCTTATTTATGGTCATACCAAAACAAACTCTTATTGGAAATTGGACACACTCAAAATTAATGGCAAATCAGAGGGAATCATTGGTATTCTAGATATTAAAACAGTTTATCCAGTACCGCAGCNACACTCAAAATTAATGGCAAATCAGAGGGAATCATTGGTATTCTAGATATTAAAACAGTTTATCCAGTACCGCAGCAGTTAGAATAGTACCTTCAATGAGATAACTTTTTAAACTTTTTATTTGTAATCGAGTCCCGTTGCATAATTTCGGTGGATTTATATTTCGCAATAAAAACTTTTAAAGCCAGTTTGTGTGGTGGCATTCCAGAAGGATTCAATGCATTAATTTATTTTNATATTTCGCAATAAAAACTTTTAAAGCCAGTTTGTGTGGTGGCATTCCAGAAGGATTCAATGCATTAATTTATTTGGATAAATATTAAGTTCTTTATGGTTAGAAAAGACAGTGAATTTTAAGTTCGTGTTTACTGCGTAATTTAAATTGTAAATACGCTTAATACTACTTATCTATTAAATATAGATATATGCTACCACTGACTTTTTGTAGATCANTCTATTAAATATAGATATATGCTACCACTGACTTTTTGTAGATAATTTAATTTTACACAATTCTTTCGTACATGATTTGGTTATATCTCTAAAGGATTAGGGAGCGTATTCCATGAGTGCGCGCAGGCGGCAAACTTTTTTACCCGACTTGATTCACTAATACCATTAATTCTCAGATCCTACAGTGCTATGGCAATTTCTAATACACACGAATCTTCCTCGATAAATACAGATCATAGCAGTAAAAACCGCATCCAAATTCGTTCAGTGGTTATCGAGATTAGCGCAGTCATACAGACAGACAGACGCGCGCCAGGGACTTCCTTTTACACTATGTAGTGTAAAGCACTACCTCAATAGCATACCTCAATTTTGACTCATATAGGTGGTATTTTCCTTGTTACATATTGGGTGCACCCATCAAAAATTTGTAGCTCAGGTAAAATTATGCATAAAGTGAGACAGAAGATTAATTGTAGAGAGTAAGTTCTATGTAAGAAACACAAGATGACCGGAAACAATACCAGTCAACTAATAGGAATGTAAGTAGACATAAAATTAGGTTACCAACATTCGTTGAGCCATAAATGGTTTGTGGTGTCCCATGTTGCTGATAAAGTGCGTAGAAGGCAAGTACTTAGTGCATGAATCTAGGCAAAATATTGTGCTTTGATATTGCCATACCTGCTGCTATATATTGCATTGGATGTAAAAAACACTCGACAACAACCACACTTGCATACTATGTTAAACTAAAAAAGCTCTAATAAACTTTTGTACACTTATTGAGGTGATATGGAATGTGCTGCTTACTGGATTCAACCAACACTGCTGATATTTCATTTATGAATAATGTAGTGCGTTGTGTGTGTTGACCATAAGTGCTTGGAAAATGCTAATATGCAGTTTGAATAAAGAGCTGCTAGAAAATAATGAATATGCAGGAGCAGATGCCCCATAACTCAAGGTTTTCTTCTCTCGACGGGTGACTCGGTGAAACTGGGTTTTTAAAGTATGTCAAAGTAACACTCCTGCCACAACGAGAGTTGCCTGTTTCTATATAACGCAATCACATGTAGCATAATGTGTTGCAGGTGAACAAACATGACATGCAATAAATATATACTATGCACATCAGAAGTTGTGATAGTGATTTTTGCATGTGGTGTTGAAGATCCATCAGTGAGCACTGCCAGAGCAGCCAATGATCCACCTGTCTGAGTTATATTAACAGTGCTTGCATCAAAACTGACTCCACAAAGTGCACACCACACAGACTACTTAGGAAAATGATATCTGCAGCAGCACATGAAACTAGTATTCACTAAAACACCTTCTGCAATGGTGAAACATTATTTAGGTATATGAGATAAACTTTTCAGCTGTCACTACAATCACATATGGGTGGGGGAAAACCCACACGCAACATTAGTTTGAGGCCACGAACAGAATATTGGTGCAAACACGTGAGCAGGTATCATTTGCGACAATATGACCACCCAGTACATGCCTCATTTCACCTAAATTTTGTCATTTATGAGTGGTCTTTGTTACAGACATCACCAAAGTTACTTAAAGATATATCCACCATAACATATGGTAAATATCAGGTTACGATTTCAATCAAACAATTATACACTGGGTTGTCACTGCCTTCCACAGTACAATGACAAAAGGGAAAGAACTAGTTCTGAACATTAGAAGGGGCATTTTCTCAACCTGTATGAGAACCAAACTATTCTTCCAATCCTGAGTTCTAACCCAACAGATTAAAGTAGATGAATTTATAACATGAGAACACATTTGAGATCACAACTTCTTAAAGTGTGCATTAGCCATTACTTTCACAACCGAAAATATTGGAAATCTTACCATAACAGCAAAGTGCGTACCTTTTCTTTACTCTTCTTTTTAGTTGCCGTCTTTTTTTTAGGAGATTTTCGTAAACTGGATTTGAAGCTTCCTTGCCGAGGAAGTTTCACAATCCAAGACGGAGGCACTATAATATCGCTATGATTTCCTGAAAAATGCAGTATGTACTTTAACTACCAAAAGTTGCATCTAGATACATTTGCCATATTTTATCACAGAACCAGTATAAGAGCAGGAAAAGGACAAGCAACCCATCTTAGACATAGCTGAAAAATGATTTAGGTAATGAAATCAATACATACACGTATGAGTACAAAATCATGATGAAACACAATCTTCAATTTACATAAATCAGTATAACCTTTGATGGTTTGAAAGTTTTTAGTGTTGCAAATACACAATAGTTAAAGAAAATAGGCAATAATTATAAATACCTATTGTTACAAAACATATCAAGGCAAGCCGAGTACAATTCCCTGGAGGGTAACCCAAATTTTCAAATTTGGGAAACATTGCAGACATTGCCATGCAGGTTTACTCTTGAACTATCCCATTTCCCCCACTCTTGCTTTCTTCCACCACTGCTCTGTCCCCACCTCCTTTCACCTTCATCGGCACTCAAAACCTCTGTATTCAAATGAAATTAAAATAAGCTTGATCGCTGCACTGTGTGTTTTGTACTGCTACTGGACTGGAATTTCATATCCACCTGCGGTTCTACCAAACAAATCAACTAGCATGGCTTTACCAATAGCAAAAGGTGCGTGTGGCATTTCCATTTTAAATGAATGCAACTTTACATGTGGGAGGTGTGTGTGTTTTTTTTCTGGGCCAGCAAAACTATATTTGCCCAAAATAAAGAATATTTGACTTGCTCTCCAAAGTTTTTCTGGCCAGCTTTACTCTTGTTATTGCTGGTAATGTTCCAAATTACTTACATATTTACTTATCAGTTTATTGCAAAACGGTTACTATTCACTCCATAGAATCTTTAATCTAGAAACCCATGCTGCCTTCAAGATGAGTAACCTGCATCATCTTGGTAATTGCTACCTCACAACACATCATCTTGTTGCAGACAATCTCCTAGGCAGTATGAAATCACCAACAAAAAATAAAATTTGTGCACATTTCATTTGGCTTTTACAGTAACTACAAACTGGTACTTTTTTTTTAAGGAGAAAGCTATGTTCCTACCAAATACATTTAAAAGTTTCACGAAGGAATAATGGTGTTTATTTTGGGCATATGGATGCTTCATTTTTATCTCAGCGTACTTATCTTGTATCAATATTTGCACAAAATTTATGCTGCAGTGTTTTGTTGGCGAGGTCACGGAAAACTGCCCTAAATAGTTATGTGAAACCAAAACAATTAAGTGAAAAAGTTTGTAGGTATGAATTAAAAAACAAAAGTACAAAAACAGCTTTCAGTGTGGCACATGACACAGGCATTTTGGAAGAATTTAATGTTGCTGAGATTTAATATTTAAAAGTAGGTATTGTAAATACACAGAAACATGTCTTGGAAATAAAGAAACTTCAAAAAGTGATGCACAGAACTTTTATATAGCAAAATACTTTTGATGTACTGGTACTCATCAAGCCTTGTTCAATAGATGCATGTGCATACATACACCGAATATTGAAACTACAATTTTTGTAACAACAAAGCAACTTTACTGATTCATTAAAATTAGTCTACAGGCTGTTTACAGTTAACTGGGCACTATTGAAAACCCTGCTTATGACCCACTTTTCTTCTCATTTTGTATCCTTCCAATACATATAAAAAATTGAAAGAGCAGTGTCCGAAACCACTAGGAGACCACTATTTAAGTTCCTAATTCAACCACGATAAATTTAACGATCAATCACAGGTGCGTAATATTTATTGGTTATATTAATTTTCTTTGTGATGAAAATCATATTTGGAACCGTTATTGTAAAAAAAAAAAATTAGAAACTCGTAAAATTATTTTTTAAATGGATGGTTTGCTTACGGGAGCGAGCAAATAAAACTATCTTATTATTTTCAGAGAGAAAGTATTTGTGATTTTCTTTTTCCTTTTCGTTACCTAAGAAACAAAGAAACATCAAAACATTCAGTAATGCAGTTCGAATTCCAACACTCCATGTTTCCAAAACCCTAAATTACCAAACAACGAATTCGGACACTGCTCTTGTCACTGGCCTGATCACTTAATTCATTTGCATCCAAGTGAAACCACAGCTTTGTTAAGAATGTAAATGTGTTTCCAACAAGCCAATTCATACTCTAATGTGTATAAAACAAGAATAACTAACTTCGGCATTGATTTTAACACAACATTTGAAATGAAATGCGAAGTCTTGGAAGCATTTTTATGAATTCACTGCTAACTCGTCTTGGGGACCTGCAAGCCACTGCAGTGTGGCACACACATAAAGGTAGTGATTTATTCTATGGTTCATTTCAAAAGTGCTCACTTTACCATAAACAACCTTTNTGTGGCACACACATAAAGGTAGTGATTTATTCTATGGTTCATTTCAAAAGTGCTCACTTTACCATAAACAACCTTTACAAGAGTTACACCTTAACAAAAAGTTAGCAAATAATGTCACTATATTCAAAATTAACTTTGTGAACACAGCATTAAGTCTTTCTTATGACTATTTTTTTGAATAACAATGGAAAAGGAAAATTTTTTACTTCAACTTTCTCCAGTCATATTCTGTCTTCCCACAAGGCCGGGTTTATAAACTGCGTTTCTTGCGTGTGCTTGCGTTTGTTGCATAAAGACGCAAACAGCCGAATGTGCGTATTTCAAAGCTACAGTTTATAAACTACGCAGGACGCAAGAACGCAACGCAAGAGTTCGTCAACTTTCAAATTCTTGCGTTTTGCGCCTTCTAAATTAGTCGTGATTGATTGCAAAATCGTTTTATACTTTTACAGAAGGCTGTGATTTTCTATTATTATTAATATTATTTGCTTGTACAATGCATTTATGCCTACATTTATACATTTAATCATAAATAAAGAGTATAATTACATATTAAAATATTTTAGTATCACCATCTTGCTGAGAAAATTTAATAGTGTTCTCAGAAATTCGTTATTCAGGCATTTAAAAACTACATATAAATAACTTCACAAAGCTCCAAATCAAATATATATATATATATATATATATATATATATATATATACATACACACAACAAACAAATATGTTTTAAANAAACTACATATAAATAACTTCACAAAGCTCCAAATCAAATATATATATATATATATATATATATATATATATATACATACACACAACAAACAAATATGTTTTAAAAAAAAGTTCATTAAAAATTATTATGGAAATAAATTTTTTGTGCTTGTTTGGTATTTTTATTTTACAATGTTGGTGATGTCTTGCGTCGTGCGATGTTATAAACGACAGTATATTTTCTTGCGTTGCGTCGTTGCGTTCTTAAGTTTGTTGCGTGGTTTATAAACCCGGCCTATGGCCTTGTCCACAGGGAGCATAAGTCCACATAGCTGGTCGACGGGCCGCGGACGAATAACTGCTGATAGGTGTACGTGAACCTCTGACGTGCCCCAATGTCCCATACCGTATGTCCCAAGATCATTCGCCAGAACATCTTTCGTCCGAAGACGCGTCCCAATTTGTTTGTTTGTTTATATTTTATCGCGCGCAAAGATAAAAGTAAATAATGCTGTATTGATATCAATCGTGAAGATTGAAAATATAAAATGGTTACATGTAGAGAGGCATAATCTTCAATCTTACAGCCGCTAAAATAAAAATTTAATAAATAAAAACCCAAAAATGCAATGAACAAAATTAACTAAGCTACAAACAAAAATATTTACGAGTGCATACAATTTAATGGCTCGCCGATTTGAGTGCACTCTAGTTCCAGTGTCTGAAAGCATTGCTTCGTACGGTGCGAATATGGTGCACTCTGGTGCCAGTATTAGAAAGCTCAGCTTTGGACATCGTGTAGACCAATGGTGTAGACACAAGCCTTTCCTTTTCTATGGCTGAACTGTCGTGGGGTAACATCGTGCTCGTGGCTGTTCTCTCGCCGGGATCTGCCCGCCCTAGGGACCAGCGAAGGCGAGGGGATTCTGCGAGTGCGAAGGGACTATGGCAGCTCGGGTGCGACGACTATCCACAACTCGTCGCGTCCCCAGGTGGCGGATAATGGGAGATCCCCAGGCTCTGGGGTGGCTGGGAATATTCAAATACCAACCCGTGGATCAACTGGCTGGTGCATAAGCGCCGTTGTCGTGGGCGTCGGGATGCTGGGTGGCTCAGTACGAGATGGCGTAGCGCATCGAGCATGAAGCAGCCAAGCGATCACGGCGGGGAGGAGGATCTCGAGGTGCCACATTGGTGATGCGTAGCGAACCTCGCTGCTGGATTCTGCGGACTGACGACTGCGGATGCGTGAGGAATTGAATGGAATGCATCGAACCTTGGAACCATCACTGACCATCCTTCATCCTGGGCCAGCGGCTAGCCACCACAGCTGGTGTGTCCCACCGAACATTTTTCAATGCTCACCCCAGACCAACGGACTATTTTGGTGGAGGGGAGGGGGGTGGCTCCCCAGTCCGCTTCTTCCAGCTCCGCCCACGGCATGAAGATCCTGCTCTCAGCGCGGAAGAGCGAAGATAGAGTAGGCGCCATGAATGAACTGCCCAGTTTTCCAACACACTCGACGTGAATCAGCGGGACCCTGCATTCAGATTGCTGTTGTCAATATTGTTGTGCTGGTTCGCCAGCACAGAAATATTGGCAGCAGTTCAGTTCAACTCAAGGGCGCCTGCACCACTTCTAGTTCTCCCAATTACATTAAAGAGCGTGGTTATCCACACCCTCTATTTCCCGTAGCATTCCAGTAATGCACGCAAAAGTATTGAACCTATTTTCTGTCGGGAGAGGTTTTTACAGTGCCTATGCCAGTTTTCCCCCTCCCCTCTCTTAGCTATAGCCACAGCTATAGGTACACTTAGAGAGGCTGCTATGGCTCCAATTACGGCCATGGTTGCCTTAATCTCTCTCTCTGCCGCGATGCATGCCTCCTTTGCAAGACTTCCCTTCCTTTTAGGCGTAAAGGGCTCAGCCCTGAGACGCAATTAACTCCCGTCCCTACCTCGGACGTACACTTAATACTTAACAATAGGGTAGGTTAGGAAAAATAATTGTGTAGGCACACACAAAGCAAGGAAGACATACGCTGGGACATGCGTATGCGGACTATTGGACCGCAGAGGAGCTCTTGTGGACAGGTAATTCGGTCTTTGATTTCTTCTATTTTTCTAGGGTCTCAGATTCACCCAGTGTGTGTGTAATTATTCACGTTGCACAAATAACTCAAATGCATGCATGAATGAAGTCAAGCTCATCCTAAAATGAATATGCAAAATATTATGATTTATTATTCCACATTTGGGTGCACTTACCCAGAGAGCATTCTTCACCTATCTTCTGTAAGTTGAAGCACGTCTCCTTATTGTGGTAGGCCATTTTACACCACGAGCAACCGAGGGCGACTATTTCCTTTGAACTGAAGGACAGCTTCGACTGGAATGACTGCAACACAATGCCCATGGGAATCACATTTGTTGTCCTCCATGTATCTCCATTAAACACTAGTATTTAAAGATCTACAGGCAATAACTCGGAATCGGTGACTTGTTTTATTCAATCACAAAAATAGGTATTCTTTAAATTTTATAACCACGACTCCTTTTTGTATATTTTGCATTACACTTAATAATCTGTACTGTCATTTTTAATATCTGGAACTGTATAATTACTGGCAATAGTATTGATCATATTTCAAGTGTATATGTCATCCTTATTCACACATATACGTATGCACGCGCACACACATGCACACACAACTTATAACTAATTCCTGAGCAACTAGTGTACTTTAAAATAAATTTTTAAAAAATTGCAATGAACTGAACATATCCTGAGAAGCTGCAACTTATAGAAAACTAGTTGTACCCGCGGCTCCGCTCGCGTGGACTACATAATTATATTTTAGGTCTTTTGTTAAATAAAGTCTATGCTTTTTACACTTTTTCCTGACAATGTCTGCACTTGCTTTTCAATTTCAATGAGTGCAAGGTGAATAACTTCGTCATTGAATGTTGCTTGTGAATTATATGGTACAACGCTTATTAGTATTGCTCTATTATAGATATTTTTATTCTACGCAATTCTTTACTACATGATATTGTTCCATCTTTAATAGTTTAGACAGCGTATTGCAAGAGAGTGCGCTGGCGGCAAACATTTTTCCGACTTGATTGACTATTATCTTCACTTTAAGTAACAAAATATATACTAAAACCTAGACAGAGAACATAGCTATGAATTAAAAAAAAAAAAAACACGTAAATCGGATACGTGGTTCTCGAGTGATAAGCGCACTAACAGACAGACAGACAGACAGACAGACAGACAGACAGACATTGAGTTTTATAATATGTATAGAAGAATGTAGTCAAAGAGTAGGTCAACAACGGACTTTATCACTAATGCCTGCAGGAAAAAAGCAGAAGCTACAACAGAGCTATTTTAAAATTATATTTGTCATCTCGAGAAAAACAGGTTGCTTACTAGTGTAACTTATTTAGTAATTAATAAAATGAGCAATATAGTATAATTAACTGTAAAATTTTCAGTTAACTCACCTAAATAGCGCACCGTTAAGAGTTTGGATGTCAAGAGGCGGGGGGCGCAGAGAGCGAGAGAGAGAGAGAGAAAGAGAGAAAGAGAGAAAGAGAGAAAGAGAGAGAAAGAGAGAGAAAGAGAGAGAAAGAGAGAGAAAGAGAGAGAAAGAGAAAGAGAGAGAGAGAGAGAGAGAGAGAGAGAGAGTGTGTGTGTGTGTGTGTGTGTGTGAATCTTGTTGATATAATAGCCACAAGAGTAATATAAAATAATTCAGAACAATTTGTTACATATTTATGTATTGTAATTTACATGTTGTGGCGAGTAGGGAGTGGTAAGGCCCAATGAGCAAGGAGCACAATGAAACATTGGCTATTGCAGTAAACACTGAAATCATAGACTGGTGGCACTGGCGGTGGTTGGAAGTTAAACTACGCCCTTTAGACCATACAGTAAAGATAAGTTGCCACCATAGCTTGTTTGGATGGCATGGCTAATGTTTTTGTAGTGAAAAAGTAAGATGTTCTAGTTAAGTCTTGTCTACAACAGACTTGGTGCTAACAAAGCTTAACTAAGTCTAGGAAATTACACCAAAAGGGCAAGCACCACATTCGTGTTAGAGGCAAGGGTGGACCTTCGTTTTCTAAGTAAACCGGTCATGTATTCTAGCAGTACGCTTTAACTTTTACAAACAGCTAGTAGAGGTACGTAGAGCGTGCTGAGATAGTTCCCCTAAGGGTGAGTAGTGATTTGTGGTGTTTTTATTTTCCTCTCACGAAAAATTTTTGAAAGGTACTTGTTTGACACTTATTAACGCAATTACTCTTTCATATCTGCTATGGTAATTATTACTGTAGCTCCGTATAGGTTAAGTTCCAAGGACAGGATTCCAATATTACCATCATAAATTATGGCTGACGTATAACTATGCAAAAATCGTGTTTACTAAGATGGTGAGGATGTTGTTATGGGCTCCTTCTGATGATTGTAATTTGAGCCCCATAAAAAGGGGCCCATATTATAGTCACTGGTGATCGACATGATATTGTTTTATATAATTTAATATTATAATCTTACAGATGCCTCGCAAAGTCCGTGTACATCAAAAGAAACCATGAAAACTAAGGCTATGGAAGAAACAAGATCTGATAATTCAATAAAGGCATTGAAATACAATAAAATAGAATTTAAAAAAAGCTTCAGAAACATTTTCTGGGCCTCGTGCCACTTTGCAAAGACTCTCTCATATTAATTTGCTGATTTAAGAAGCAGTTAATAGGATATTGGGGCGAAAGCTAATCATGTCACCCGAACTGGAGAAAGAGCTTGTAAATTATGTACTAGTCATAAAAGTTTTGTGGTCTTACGAGAGAATATGTTGGGCGTATAGCTTATCAGCTGTGTCAAAATAAATAAGATTCCACATCTATTTAATTGGTGGTGAGGTAGTTGGCCGAGCCTGGTTTGATCATTTTATGTCTGCCATAGAAAAAAATTGTCAATATTGAAACCATCAGCCACCTCCTTTTCTTGTGCTAATGGGTTTAAGGAAACAGTAAATGTTTTTATATAGGCCTACTCGAAGCTGAGTTGCAATAACATAAATATCTACAAGACAGAATATTTAATGTCGACGAAACCGCGAGTCGTAGGCCACAGGGGAAACCAACAGGTCAGAGCTTTAACCACTGCCGAAAGGGAATAATTAGTTACTGTTGTATTCTGCATGAGCGCAGGCGGTATGTTGTCCCGCCAATGCGGATTTTCCCACGGAAAAATATGACAGACATTAATGAATGGAGATTCACCTGGCTCCACTGGAAAATCCCACCCGTAGGGTTAGATCCAAGGCAATCTCTTTGGAATAGCTTTACCTTTTTATAGAGAAAACATAACCAACAACAAAAAATCCTGTATTGCTTATTCTTGATGGACATAAGTAGATAGTGCCAGCAAACATCATGTAACAATTTCAAATCTTCCTCCACATACGACCCAACATATGCAACCATTATACAAGGTCTTCATTGGGCCATTTAAATATTCTTACAGCGAAAACGTTAGGCAGTGGATGCTACATAACTTCATACCTCTCGGGCCATAAGGTATATCACATCTTTTGGGCATTGCATATCCGAAGTGCCAAACTGGGGAAATAGTCATTCAAGGTTATCGGAATAAATCTATGTAACCGACAGATTTTCAAGGACGCAAATTTTGTTTTTTCGGAAGGTGATAAAGTGGTTGATTTACAAAGCCTTGATGAAAACATGGGCAGGAATGTTACAAAAAAGGTACAATCATTGACATCTCCTCAGCATGTTAACTCCACTATGCCCACTGTCGCCAAATCTAGTTAATCAGTTCGAGATCTCACACCATGTGTAAAGGACTTGGAACGAGCCGGTCCCTCGGGATGTTCCTCAGTGAAGACTTCTAATTATGTATCGCCATAAGATACTTTGCCAATTCCACAACAAAAATAACGATGACAAACAAAAGCACCTAAGTCTGTGAGTCTGCAATATCATCATCATCCCCTATAAACGTGCATTAGAAGAATCTGAGAGGAAAAAGGCAGCAAAAAAAATTATTAAAAAAGGACATAAGGAGAAGAGAAAAAGTAAGAGAGATTATGGATCAGAAAATGGCAGCGAAAAAAAATAAATAAAAAAGGAGACAAGGAAAAGAAGAGAAAAAGTAAAGCAGATAATGGATCAAAAAATAATTTTTTTTAAGGGAGATGAAGTGCCATCAGTGAAACAAAACAACAAGAAAAATAAGTCGAAAAAATAATAACAATAAAGCTGATTTTCCCAGCTGAAGAATCTGATGAGAACTCAACATTGATTCAGAAGAGCCGCTTATCGAAACTGAAATAGGCGTTTCTCGTCCTGAAAGTGATGATGCCATTTTTACGTTCTGTGAAGGTGTTTTCTATTCAGAAGACCTAAGGGGTGAATTGTAGCTACACTTTATGAATTGTGAACTGTGGGCTCACAATGAATATGCTGGATGTGAGTCAGATGCATAAATGTGTATTTATGCAAGTAAATATGGAAATGTTGTTTTAACTTGCATTTAAGTTTCAACTTTAACTTGCACTTTTAAATTTGCATTATCGATGTGCATTTAAATATATAACAAAATGTGTTTGAATAAAAAGTATTTATTATTTAGTGTCGTGGATTTATGTTTTTAAACAAAGGAGCTCAAAATACCAGCATGAGTTTTATTAGTAAAGTGTAATTTAAAAAAAAATATTTTTATAGAAATGTTTTAAAACGAATTCGAATTCCATCAGCATTATGTAAAAAATTCCAAAATGTGTTTTCTGATATTTTTAGGTCAATTTAAGATAAAGTTCAAAAGTGATGACGTAAAAACAAAGTACGAGGCCATATATCCATCATTTCCTCTACGTGCAGAAAGGAGCACAATGAAATACAGGTTAATTCCTTTGTTTCATTTTACCCTAGTTGTAGTTTACTTTCATTTAAATATTTTTAGTACATACAATTGCATTGGAACAGAATAACTTCTATGTTCCAGGTTACATCATGGTTTGAAATAGAGTCAGGAAAAATGAAAAGGGGAACTTTTACGAAAACAGTATGAGTGAAGCTGTTGATTTAGTTGGGAAAGGTTTAAGCTTGCGCAAAGCTNAAAGGGGAACTTTTACGAAAACAGTATGAGTGAAGCTGTTGATTTAGTTGGGAAAGGTTTAAGCTTGCGCAAAGCTGAAAATACCAAAGGAGTAAAATATAAAACACCTTTTCGGTATGTCAAGACCAGGAAAGCTGCAGGTCCAGAGGCCTCATTATGACCGTAGGGAGTTTTCACCGAAGAGCAAGATAATGATATATTATATGCTAAAATGTTCCCAAATATATTATGGCTTGTAATAAAAGGATTGCATACGTTTTGCCTATGAAACGGCAAATGCAAACGGTATAACCTGTCCTAAAAATTGGGAAGATAATCACTTAGTAGGTTATACTGGTTTTCAAATTTTATGAAGAGGCACCCGAATTAAATCTCCGCTCCCCAAAAACGTTCAACCTGTCAAGAGCTAATTCTTTAAACTATATGAATGTGACTGTTTTTTATAACTTCGAAAAAGTGCACTAAGCTCATCCAGAATGTGCTGATAAACAAGCGTGTTCAACTTTGATGGAACAGCTACATCTACAAACCAAAACCCATAGAAAAACGTAGCTGAAAAAGAATCGTAGCAGGTAGTAAAATGCGTAAAAGCTGAAAGGGGCACACCTGTTACTATGTATTGCATTGTGAGTGCTAGTGAAAACGCAGTTCCTCCTGTAATGGTATAGTTNCTCGCGGCTAAGAGCGCCCCGTTAACAAATAAAACCACGACTCTGTCGTGTTTAACAGTAACCTGTAATGGTATAGTTTAGGGTGCATTTTAAACATCACGTGAAAAAAGATGCACAAGCTGGTACCCTAGGACTTTCCACTTCTTCTGGGTGGATGAATTCCGATCTTTCCATAGAAATCATCAAGCACTTCGTTTGCCACACTAACAGCTCTAAAGATTCCCCTACATTACATTTGTTTGATAATCATGGTATTCGATTATCTTTTTAAGTGATAAGTATTGGCAAGGACAATATGGTGACAGTTGTAACCTTTCCTCCCCATTGTTCCAGCAGACTGCAACCTCTGGAAGTTGGGGTATATAATGGAAACAAGTCGTTCTACAATGCAAACGTAATTACTTTGATGATGCAAAATCCTGGGAACACCATGGCAATATACAGAACATTGCAGGCATCGTGAAAATAGCACACCAAATAGGATTGACGCCAGAAAATGTTTATATCAGGTTTTCGAAAATCAGGAGTC
Source organism: Clitarchus hookeri (assembly GCA_002778355.1). Lineage (NCBI taxonomy): Eukaryota > Metazoa > Arthropoda > Insecta > Phasmatodea > Phasmatidae > Clitarchus > Clitarchus hookeri. The sequence goes on from NQII01003074.1 coordinate 233,460, forward strand.
TTACAGGCGAGATTTCCTTTTGAGTTATGCGGCATTCAAAGAACAATTTAACGGGGAACATGAAGAAATTTGGCCATTATCAACAACTCCCCTGCCTTCTACAGAAATTGCTGAAGTTATAGAAAATGAATATACAGAAAACCCTGTCGTCACTAAATCTGAAAAAAAGAGGAACTTGTATGTCAGTCTTCTGAGCAAAGAGTTACACCAAGCAAAATTTAATGTGACTACTTACAAAAGCCCCGAGTTAAGTGATATCCGGAAAGTAGCCAAATCCATATAAAAAAAAACATAAATGCCTTCTAAAAAACTTACGGAAAAAAGAAATAATTCTAAAGAAAAAATGTGACAAAAAATAGAAGTAAAAAAATTTCTATTCAAGGATGATATGAGAGACCCCACAAACGAGGATAGTGCAACGGGGAGGTTCATTACGCATATTATTACAATGACGAAAAATTTCTTCGTGACCTGAGAGAAGAGATACGTTCCGAAAATTTTGAAGACATAGAATTTAATCCCGTCATTAGAGATTTTGATCTTGTCCAATATTATATTCCTGACAAAAAAAAAAAGTAATTTTTACATGGAAGAAGTCATGAGCGATGAAGGCCATGGTGATTGTGAAGTCGGTTTTCTTCGAAAGAGCAACAAAATAACCAATAAGTTCATAAAACCTCAATTTCAAGACAGAGCAGTACTTAATGAATCTCAAATAAATACAGAGGGGGAGTATAATAGAATACCGAAACTTTGAAGGTCTATAATGTCAAAACCAAACAACCTACCACCTTGATTGATCAATCAAATGAACCTGGNACTTAATGAATCTCAAATAAATACAGAGGGGGAGTATAATAGAATACCGAAACTTTGAAGGTCTATAATGTCAAAATCAAACAACCTACCACCTTGATTGATCAATCAAATGAACCTGGGAACCGTGAAGTTTGTTTACCATACATTCATAAATGTTTAATGTGACCACCATGAGCGGCCCGAACGACATCTACGCGATAATCAAACTCGTTTCACGCTCTTGTCAGCATGTCCGGTGTTACGGTTTGGATGGCGTTCGTAACTCTCGGTTTGAAGTGGTGAGGGGGAAGCGAGCTCGCATTCGACACGTCAATGTGAAGGGGAGGGTCTGATGTTTCCTTTATGTGCCAAGAGATGACGCTGGGAGCGTCTGTCGTCACACTATGAGCGTGTGTTTTGTGTTAACCCACACCACGATGGCGACGGAAAAACACAAGGCGTTCTGAGTTATTCAGTTTGCTAAATGTGAATCGGTTACGACTGTTCAACGTGAATTCCATTGCAAATACGGACGTCATCCTCCCAATAGGTGGAGTATCGTACGTTGGTTTCGTAAGTTCCCTGACGCAGGATACTTTTGCAAAGGCAAAATTTCCGGGCGGCCGCGTGTGTCCGATGTGCAACGGATTCAACAAGCGTTCGTTCGCTGTCCAAGAAAAACAACTCGACAAGTTAGCCGGGAAATGAAACTCCCTCAATCGACGGCATGGACAGTGTTGCGAAAGCGATTGCTGTACAAACCATACAGATTACAGCTTGTACAGGCTCATACCGAAAGTGATAAAGAACTGAGACGTGATTTCTGCGCATTCGTTCTTGTCCAGAACGATGTAGACGATGCCTTCATGTCTACGCTTGTTTTTAGCGATGAAGCGACGTTCCATACAAATGGTAAGGTGAACCGGCACCACGTGTGGATATGGAGTCAGGAGGCTCCACATGAAACCACCGAACACGAGCGAACTTCCCCCAAAGTGAACGTGTTTTGCGCTGTATCCAAAGACATTGTTTTCGGCCCTTTCTTTTTTCACGAGCCCATTGTTACTGGAATCCCTTATTTGGACTTCTTACAGAGTGGCTGTTTCCTCAGTTAGAAGAGGCGGCGGGGGACTTCATTTTCCAGCAGGATGGTGCGCCACCCCATTGGCACCTAGTTGTTTGCGGATACTTGAACGAGACGTTGCCGCAACGCTGGGTTGTNAGCCCATTGTTACTGGAATCCCTTATTTGGACTTCTTACAGAGTGGCTGTTTCCTCAGTTAGAAGAGGCGGCGGGGGACTTCATTTTCCAGCAGGATGGTGCGCCACCCCATTGGCACCTAGTTGTTTGCGGATACCTGAACGAGACGTTGCCGCAACGCTGGGTTGTTTTTTTTTTGGTAAGCAGTTGGTGACCAGGCTCTTCATCACTGGCCCCCAAGAAACCCGGATCTTACTTCGTGCGTTTTTTTTCTATGGTGGGTACATAAAGGATCAAGTGTTTCGTCCACCATTGCCGGCTAACATTGACGACCTCAAAACGAGAATTACGGACGCCATCCAAACCGTAACACCGGACATGTTGACGAGCGTGAAACGAGTTTGATTATCGTGTAAATGTCGTTCGGGCCGCTCATGGTGGTGACATTGAACATTTATGACGATATAGTAAATAAACTTCATAGTTCCACGGTTCATTTGATTGGTCAACCAAGGTTGTAGGTTGTTTGGTTTTGATATTATAGACCTTCAAATTTGGGGTATTCTTTTATACTCATCCTGTACATTCTTACACAACCCACACATTATGGGTAGACTAAGCGACAGAAGGGTTAGCTTTCATTTGATGTTGACTTTTAAAGTATAAATATTAAGTAACTTGAAAGAAAGGTTTTGAAAAAAATACTGAATTTTCATTTAACTTTGATGTAACATGCACATGTCCTGAAATATGTACACAAACGCATGCCCAATGTATTAATATATTCATTGTAATTATGTTGCATTGTGCCCTTATGTGATTCATAGTTTATAAAATATTACTTCGCACAGANTTAATATATTCATTGTAATTATGTTGCATTGTGCCCTTATGTGATTCATAGTTTATAAAATATTACTTCGCACAGATTTGTGTAGATTTAACTAATACTTTTATCTTTAAGTTGATAACCCATTTACATACATTTGTTGTAAAACCATTTATGTTAAAATATAATGCTACCATTTTTTTAATCATAACTTTTCTGTACCACGACATGTATGACAAACATTAAATTAAGTATTTAAATGGTAACTGTAGCTCTCTCTCGTTGGGTACGTATGCGGGCGACTATGGGTGATTCATTTGGCCACCCCTTAAAAATAATCCCTGTTGCGCTACTGATTATGAAATGAAGATCAAGTGTTTGGTTAAACGTCGCACGGTTACAAACAGAAAGGTCAAAGACGGCGGTACATCTTGACTGAAGTGGGATCCTAACCAATGGACACCGATTCGTCACTCTGGAATCGTTGAGGCATGGTGGAGGTTGGCATCTAACCTTTGCCAATCCGGCTTCTACGCCACGTGATCGTGACGGCAGGACAGGACCCGCAAATTATGAACAACCTAAACAATTTTTTTTTGGGCGGGGGGAGCGGGAATGAAGTAGCGCTACGGAAACGGGTAGAATGGTAGGAGAGAAACTGAGCATAAAAATTCAGAGATCTCATAAAGGACTCGTCTACCTGGCTCGCGAATGTGTTGCAATATCCATGTAATAAAAGTTAAACTATTTTCCATGTACATGGCCAATTTCCAACGAAAAGAAATAACACTTCAGAATATGATGGAATGTAACTTTGAACATATCACACAGACTGCAAACACTATTGTGAAGTTGTTCAACATGAACGAAAACGACATTTTCAAACAATTATAGCTTAAAATATACTCGATAAATATCTGCGAAACTAGTATAGGGTGTTGCAAATAATTTTACTATAAATTTTCCAAAAATAAAGTAATTAGGTTGAAAGCTTCAAGTTATTTAGTGCATTGTGTACAACAGCAAGCCTGGATGCCAGCTTTGCGCCTTGTACATAGCGGTGGTGGAGTACTTTATGCGTGTGCCAATGTCACCCTTAACACTTTCTTCTTTTTGTGCCTCAAAAGTGTAAAATGTCTTCAGGTGGGTGGACTGGTGTCTTAACAGCTAATTATTTGGCGCCCATGAGATGGAAATGAAGCAGTAATGGAATGCCAAGTTTGGGGAAGATAGAAATACCTGGAGAAGTGCGCAGTTCAACGGAAAAGTCTGCCGCATTTCCCCACGTGTGAAAATCGGGCGGTAGGTGTGCCTCCGAGGGGACGCGGGTGGCCTAACCATGCGACCAACACTGCTCCCTTCCGATCGACACTATGAATGTGAAAGAGGGGGGTAAGAGGAAGCGGGTTACCTTGCCGCACTGCTTGCACTTGCCCTTCTGCGTGCGGCGATGCACCCAGTGGTGGTGGATGCAGGTCTGCTCGCGATACTGCCGCACGCCGACGTCGCGGAAGGTGGGCTTGCACGCGAACTTCGCCTTGTCCATCAGCACGCCGATGCAGGCCGCGTGGGCGATGATCTTGCAGGCGCAGCACTTCATGCGCGGCCCGTGCTTCTGCAACACACACACACACACACGTTCCACCTCAATTGCGTCACCTAAGATGTCCATAAGCTTAAGGTTATTGTCTACTTTTGCAGCATTCATCAGTGAAGATGTAAAACTTTCTCTGTATTTTTCATACAGGACATTAAACAAAAACTCTGCATCTGATGTCACAAACACAACATACCTTAGTTTTTTAAAAATCTATTTCATGTCAGAGCTTTCTTTTTGCCATTTCTTAATAACCTTTGATACATTTTTCTCAACCTCTCGAAAACAATTTTTTTTACATAGCAAGATATGAGTCTTCACAGGCGAATTATTTTTAATTTTAAATGAAATAATGATCTTGAAAAAGCACGAAAATAGTGGGAAACTAACATAATAATTTGTAATTTTAAATTTAAATATTTTTGTGGACAAAAATAAAATTAAAGAAGTTAATTTAAATACATTTGACTACAACTTAAAATAGTTGTCCGTATCACCAGAATGTCAAGATAATATTTTCTTAGTAACTTTGTGTGCTATTTGCCCATACTTACATTTTAACTTTTGAGACAAAATTAAAAATACAAACAGTTTTTTTAAAACTATTATCGCTGGTAAAGCAAGTTTCCAAATTCAAATAAATTGTCAACATTACAATTCTGCAACTTGAAGTAGCACTTTAGTTAAAATCTAACTTTGTGTCAAAAAAATTAATCAATACGAATACATATTTTACGTCGAAATTCTCATGTTCATGCTAATAAAAACATTTGTTTCCAACCTTTTTCTTTAAGTTATTATTGATATTAGGACATGAAGCCATAAACTACCCTCAAAATTGAGAAGAATTTTGACAGACTACAGAAGGACCGAAGCGAATTTAGAATCTTTCAGAATTTTCATGCTAATTTCCAGGCTCCACACAAGGTGTGTTTATGTATGCTCGTGGCACCAGACAAGTAACTGCGTAAAACCACTATCACTATATAAAGTTTTCATTCTCAAACATATTTGACGATAAATTTTAAGATAAAATAAGGCCACCCAGTTTTCCCATCAAATTTGGTCAAACTTTGAACCTATGTGTGATTTTTACCAAATTTTCAATACGGGATACAGCTGTTGTATTGCCTGCAAACCAGTCCAGGAAGTAATATTAAGAATGTTATTTTCTGTTTGGGACAACATTTTAATTTTCTTTAACATACATATTTGGTGCACGATGACATTTATCAATTTTTTTTACTTTTATTGTGCAGTATGCAGATCCACCAGTATTCACATCTAGACATGTGATAATTTAAATTTTCAATTATTGTTCGCCATTTTGAAGCTAGAGGCAATACGGAGACGTTACATATTTTGTATTTACGAATGGGACACACACACGATCAACGAAGCTGTCTCCGAACTAACCAGATAGTGGATGCATAGAAAAATGACCATTATAATAGCAGGAAGTTTGCTCTGCAAAATCGCGGATTTTCCCTCCAAAACATCACACTGTGAGATGTCGGCAGCTTCCATGCCAACCGTTATGAAGGAAACTGCCGCTAAATTGAAGAAACGATACGCAATATACGAATGGAAAGATTTGGGCGGCTCATAACATCGAAGTCTTGAGCGCCATTGAGGGCGAAGTGAGGTATGAAGCAACGCCGGAATGCAAGGGCAGGGGAAAAGGGCGATACCCTGGAAAACCCGCCGACCAGCTGCATCGTCCGGCACGATTCCCACATGCGAAAATCCGGAAGTGACCCCACCTATATGGAAGGCGAGTAGTCTGATCGCTACACCACCACGGCCCCAGTTATATTATGAGGGACGAGCAGTGTCATTCTCAGGTATGATCTGTTCAACGAACGAATGCACTTTTACGTCAGCTCTGAAGGTAGCCATGTATACGGTTGTTTCCCTGTCTTTACAAAAACACATTCAGCCGACTGTCAACCCGCTCAGTATGTCAACCTGCTCAGTATGTCCACAACAAATGTTGCCATAGAGACAACACTTAATTTAGAACTGTCTAAAAAGTGCACTCGTCCGTGGAACAGACAATAGGAATGGTCTCCCAGAAGTAACTCACACCTTTTTACTCACGAAAGGCACAGAACCGGAGGGGAAGGGGGGGGGGACCTAATATGTTCACTGCTTCCATTGTTCGCTCCCATCTACATGCAACGCCGAATTTCACTAAGCACTGCAAATCTGATTTCACTCCCCGTGTGTCTATGTCTGTACCACGTAGCATTGTCCACCCAGTCATTCCTTCAAAAAAAAAAAAAAAAAAAAAAAAAAAGCCCTGAACTTATGTGTGCTCAGATATATGTATAAAATGTTATGAGGAACTACTTACGACTGTTATTTAGTACTTATCGTCAAATTACATTTTACTTATTAATTTGGCGTGTTTTAAATGTTTATCCTCTTGACCAAATAAAAACGTCAGAAATGGATCGACATAAAATCGTCCATTCCGGCTTCATGAAAATTATGCAACCAGTAACCATAAAAATATTTATTTCTATAAACATGAAAGTCTTTGAACCATGTTCGATGACATTCTTCTATACAATAACATGTAAACTTACGTCGTAAATATGACTGCCAAAGTGTTTCAAAAACACCTTTCCACATAAACGTGAAAATGAATTATTGCGTGTTTTGTATTTACTGTAAGTCTCTGAACACGCGTATGCTTATAACACTATTTACAAATAAAATTGGAATGACTATTTTAATTGTTCATATGGAATTGTGAATTAAACAAATGCACTCGTAAAATATTGAACGTTGTGCTCTTGGCAACTCTCACACTAAACGAAATAGCCTGTAAAATGCTCTATTACGCCGAAGAGCCAAAAAACTGGTATAGGCGTGCCTTTGCAAATAACAGAGGTTTGGAACCAATCAGAGTAACGCGATGTGGTAGGCAGCTAGATCGGTTACTGCTGCTGCAATGGCAGGTTATCACGATTTAAGTGAGTTTGAACGCGGTGTTATAGTCGGCGCACGAGAGATGGGACATATCATCTCCGAGGTAGCGATAACATTTGAATGTTCGCGTACGACAATTTCACGAGTGTACCGTGAATATCAGGAATCCGGTAAAACATCACATCTTCGACATCGCTGCGGCCGGAAAAAGATCGTGAAACAACGGGACAAACGACGACTGACGAGAATAATAAAACGAGACAGACGTGCAACCTTTTCTCAAATTGGCGCAGATTGGATTTGTGGACTGTCCTGCAGGATTCATGGTGTGAATTGCCTCCTGCATACCTTTAGACATTAGTCGAGTCCATGCCACGTCGTCTTGGGGTACTTCTGCTGGGTCGGGGGGGGGGGGGCTACACGATATTAGCAGGTGTACCAGTTTTTTTTTTGGCTCTTCAGTGTACTTCACGCTTGCAATCGGCTGTCAGAAAACGTGTTTGAAAAATTGTTTTTAAAACATATCAAAAATTACAGTTGAATCATGGTACTATTATTTAACAACACACTGTAACAAAGATATTCTACTTATATTAACAGCTAGAAAGTATAGCAATCTAAAAAGTAACAAAAATAAAATAGCACCTAATAGATACGTTTGAAATAATTGGTTTGAGATGTAAAACCACATGATAAAACTATGCCCAGTGCAGCCTTCATTCGCGATCTAAGAGACAACCTCCCGCGTGCGACTTAAGCATGCTACTGCAATGGGGAAAATAACCCGTCGAGCACGATTTATAATTAAAATTTTGGCTTTCCTATGACATACAATGTGACTGTCTTAACTGTCATAATTTTGTGGAATTAACGCCGTAAAATATTATGTTCCAGGGGGAAATGTATATGTATGAAAAGTTAACTGTCTCAGAAAACTTATAAAACTACGCGGTATTCTTTAATAGACGCGTATTTTAAAAACAAACGTGAAATAGAGGTTACGGCTAATGAATAATCTTGTAGCTTTTGTTTCCTAACAAACTGGTACCCGAAACTGCAAGTGAGGACAGTTATGTACCAATTTATAACTAAAAATCAAAGGAAAAATAAAACATTTTTTTAAAAATAAATTTTAAATTACGGCTATATGCTGATGGAGTACAAGTTGACTGGAAGCGTACACAAACAAGCATCTTAAGTCCAGTGAATTAAGGAAACTTCCATGGCTAACGTTGCTTTATGGCGTTTCCACAAGGTCCCGGGTTAGAACTTTTTATATGACACTGACGTGCGTGTGTTTATATTAACAAATGGTACGTTTAGTACGGAGCCAGCTTTAGTTCAGCTACGGACACGAATTAAATATACACCAAACACAATCAAATTCTACATTCACTCAACTTATTTGGAACCGGAAGTGAGCTGGATTGTTTTAATTCACTATCGATTATAACTCGTTTGTGGTATCCCTGTTTAAAAAAAATCTGGTGGTTCACACTAAACCTAAAATACTGAAAAAAGGTTCACAGGAAATTTGTAGCAGCTTGTCGATTATTACGATGGTTGAATTCCACCAAGTCCTCTACGGGGGATATATGTGAACAATCACGACAATCGCAATCGAAGTGTGTTTTTTTTTTCGTATTAAGTAGCGGTCGGTCGCCGCACGATAACCCGTGGGCGAGGAAGCCTGCTGCGAGTCTGGGGCATCTTCAACCAAAGTCCTGCACACAGAGCAAAGTTCATTACGCGCTCGGTAACGTGGTTACTACGAACACAGGGTGGCTTTGGTGGCCCAATTAACGTCATATTAACGATGAGAAATCAATTATTCCGACCGACTGACCCATAACCCCCTCCTCCCCTTTTTCCCTCACCACCCGTCGGCTAACCACGGCCCGCCATCCGTGACCGCCGGGGATGGGTGAATGTCCGGTAGAGGTGGCCGCGAGGCAAATTCGCTCATCGCATGTGCTCCGCCCCACACAAATTAAACAGGGGGGAGGGGGTGATGAGGAAGACCCGCGGAGGCACGAAAATGCGATCTGCCTGGGAACTGTTGCGAAATACCATAATCTTGCCCATTTTATGATCACGAGCGCTTCACGTACCTCGCACTCTTAATGCACACAGATACGGCCAGCAAATATTTTATGAATTGATTCAATACGAACAAAACATTTCGAGCAGAAAACTGTGAATTTTATTCATCGTTCCGTCTCCACCTGCCTGCAGCATTTTAAGCGCACGAGGCTTCGTAATGCGCGAGTTTTACGGGCTCTGCCTACCGGCTGGCGGTCACGAAATTTAAATGGGAAATCCCATGATAAGGAAATTTCATCTCAGTGCATTAATTTTAAAGACGGGCATGTATTCCTAGCGATTTTTTTAGAAGATCCCTACGAGCGTATATAAACAATACCTTCACGCAATATGTACTGTTTTGTAAAAGATAAATTTTAAAATTTCCTTGAAAACAGGCTATTTATGTTATGGAAACATCTCCGCTGTAGGGATCTTCTCCTAAAAAATTCGTGAAAAATTTGTTTTGTTTGAGACGCCTGTCTTCGCAACTAACGCACCGAGACGAAACTTCTTTAACATGGGATTTCCTGTTTAAATTTCGCAGCTGCCTTTAAGGGCGCCGCCTGGCTAGAGCTAGTCCCTACAGGAGAAAGTGAGCGGTAAGCGCCACATTGCACATCAAGTGCCGCATCGCCGCGCCGCTGGGCGCAAGGCACCGAACTAGCGTGTAGCATTTACACCGAACCGTTTTTTTTGTCGGACTTTAAGATGTAAACATATTATTTTATTGGTGAAAAGTTTGTAGCGAAGTTCAATGCAGTATTATATCTAAGGTTTGCTTTTATCCGGTTAGCGTATTTTAAGATACAGCAGTTTCAAAAGGCTGTTATAGCATTGTTTACGGGGTTAGAAATAATATTTCTCGTGCGAGTAACGTCCTGAAAGTAACATTCCGTACTCGTCTGATGTGTGTTTTCTTTTCGTAAATTAGCACGTTGGGTAAAAGTGAAATATTTTCGTTAAAAACCCGGATTTACCAAAAATCTGCAATGCAGTTCAAGCGCCTGGCAGGTGTCCCCCTTAAGGTTGATACTTACTTACTCACANGATTTACCAAAAATCTGCAATGCAGTTCAAGCGCCTGGCAGGTGTCCCCCTTAAGGTTGATACTTACTTACTCACCACTTACCTCAGCGCTTCTACACGCAGGCGCTTAACTGTTGTGCAGTTTTTCCGTCGGTGACTCACCTTAACGTGACTGAAGTGGTAACCCTATATTTTTAAGACATGTNGATTTACCAAAAATCTGCAATGCAGTTCAAGCGCCTGGCAGGTGTCCCCCTTAAGGTTGATACTTACTTACTCACAACTTACCTCAGCGCTTCTACACGCAGGCGCTCAACTGTTGTGCAGTTTTTCCGTCGGTGACTCACCTTAACGTGACTGAAGTGGTAACCCTATATTTTTAAGACATGTNAACTGTTGTGCAGTTTTTCCGTCGGTGACTCACCTTAACGTGACTGAAGTGGTAACCCTATATTTTTAAGACATGTTAATAAATATAAAATTATGATGGATGTTAAAAGAACCAGGACCGTGTTTAGTAGATATTGGGGGAGGGGGGTGCCTTCCACTCCCCCACCCCTCGAATCAGTGAAAAGGGATCGGAATTTTGTATAAGGGGCGAAAAATTGAGAGCGTGTGCAAGGAAAACTAAATATACGATAAGAGGTAATCGCAAGTAGTTGAAATTCCTTTGATATAAACACGTTGTTGTTGAAGTTGTGTTTATTGAATAATGTTATGTTAGTTAAAATACAGTTTTTTGGGAGGGAATTATAAGGGGGAGGGGAATTTATATTTTCCTCCTTTGACAATTTGTACACTGTTCACGGCCCTGAAAATAACTATAGTTACTCTGAAATTTCTGTAGCAGTCAAAACTGATTATGCAAACACACGTTTTAGCCATTTTTACGCCCAAAAAATAATCGAAGTTGCAATGAANTAGCAGTCAAAACTGATTATGCAAACACACGTTTTAGCCATTTTTACGCCCAAAAAATAATCGAAGTTGCAATGAAAACTTGAAACTTGTCTTTAGGCACGAATCGTTAAATGATTTTCGTGTTTTGACAACACTACAAAATATATAACAGGTTTTTAGTAGTGTGTTTTCTGCCAAACCTCTGCAACGCACTTCATGTTGGGTGCTTTCATGCTCTTGAGTACGGCTCATCATGACTGCTGTTGTTAGCCCAGCGCCGGTGTTTCCACCATCGCTGCCACGGCACTACTGCTTGTCATAGCTTCAAAATAAGCTGCAAGTGGAGAAGGAAGGAGAGGAGCTGCACGCTTCCAACTTCCACTTGTACACATTGCCAGTTTCAATTTGAAGCAGCTAACATATACTTCCTCAGAGCTCTTCTGTTCCTGTATGTGTCGTTGGCGCATTACGCTGCATTTCCTAGTATAGGCTATTNATATACTTCCTCAGAGCTCTTCTGTTCCTGTATGTGTCGTTGGCGCATTACGCTGCATTTCCTAGTATAGGCTATTCACGGTACAGTGAGCACTTTTTAACACCCTGCTAAATTTTTCCTTTCGACCGATTTCCATCTTCCCACCACCTTTTTATTTAAACATTTCCATGTGAATAATAAACACAAAGTACACATTTTGCCACGCTCGAAATTTAACGTCTCAGACTGCATTTAAATTATTCATTAATGGCTAATGCCTGTTGCCAGAGCCTTAAAAAGTGATTACCTTACTGTGAATAGCCTATACGTATTAAAGCATCTATGTTCATGCAAGTCCCTCCAAATACGGCGAACATTCAATCCTGGCGCGAGCGGCACATAACCTTACTACCTCCCCCTTCATCACATTTTATTAAAAGCGAAACATCCTCGATTTTAATTAGTGTTTATAAACTATAAGTGACAAACGCAATCGGTATCTTTTCATATCCAAAGTAGAATGAGATTTCGTCGCAAAATGAACATATTTACATCCACTGTCACTTGACGGATGACTACAAGTCACTAAGGCCTTGCAAATGTTTTTACAATAGAGATACATAATGGGATAGAAAAGAAAACTAATCAGGACTTAACGTAGTCAATCAAACGTAAACCAAAAATNCAATAGAGATACATAATGGGATAGAAAAGAAAACTAATCAGGACTTAACGTAGTCAATCAAACGTAAACCAAAAACACTTAATTTTTTTATTAATAAGTAAGTTTGGAAAGCAGACATGGTTGTTATTCTATTTTTCAAATATAATTATGGTACTCGTTACGTCCACACTACATGTATGGTGAAATAATTCTACCCAAATATTTTAAACCATACGAGTGTCGTTTGATAGAGGATAACGCCGATAATTGTGTGTCCCCTTTCAGGAAAAAAGACAGGTAAATTAGGTGACAAACAATAGTTCTGCTTGAAGATGCATATTAGCCTTCACAATTTTACGGACGAACTATATATCTTAATTCTGTAAACCGCACTCTGATTCTCCTTCCCCAACAAGCAAATATTATCCGTGCCCATAAGAGATAATCTAGACTTGTCTGTTCCTCGTACACATACAATCTTCTAACAATCAAACCAAATGTTGAAACTAAACCCGTTTAAATAGCACGTTGACTTTATAGATACCTCACCCCTTCTCTTTTGATCACCAATGCNTTATAGATACCTCACCCCTTCTCTTTTGATCACCAATGCCTTCGCTAGCATTACTAGGGAACTATACAAGTTACTTCCTGCAACGCATCGGTGTTACAATTTTTATACTTTTTTTACCAGGAAGGTACCGTAATGCATTATAATATGTTAATAATTTGACGAAAATACATTATATGCCTTTAATATCAGAATGAAGTGATAGCCTGATAGCGTTAACTCATCCAATGTAGATTTCCACACCTGCACAAATGTTATGCTGTACACACGGCGGGTTGTCAAACAGAACGAACTCCTAAACAGTAATTGTGCGGCCTGTATGTTGGAAACAAGAAAAAATGAATTTGCGACGGCGATTTATAACAAGAAGCATTGGTGGAGGCATTCCTGCATTTGGAAATGTTTCAGGCCGACTACTTGTCACACTGAACACTATGACTGTTTTTTTCCCGGTCGTATTCNACACTGTGACTGTTTTTTTCCCGGTCGTATTCTATCTGGCAAGCCAGTAAAATTATTTTATGAATATATACAGTCGTGCTTTATTTACATATTTTTATAGGTAACAATACTTACTATCATAATTATCGTATTATATAACTCACCGTAAATATAAAAAAAGGTTAATTATGTTCTATTTTTCTTGTCACATAACATTGGCTGTTATGTGACAGCCAAAATTTATCTTATTTTCTGTGTGCAGCAGTCATCCGACAGATACACTGATCCACAGCTCTCTGTATTTGAATAGTCCTGTTCTATAAATGAAGGAAGAATCTGCACGCCCTAAACTTGAAACAGTTAGAATTGAGCAAAATCAGTGAAAATAGTGAGAATTTAGCTTCTAGTAGTCAGTGACAAATTATTATATAATAAGTTGGCTGAATTTCACTGATTTACTAGTGATTCCCACTGAATATCAAGAATTTTACTGCTATAAGTCACTTATTCTCAGTTAATTTGCTTGATTCGCAAGTCGGCAGTAGCTTATCAACTGACTTTCAGTGAATGTTATTTTAATGATTGATATCGATGATTCGGGCTTAGCGTACACTCAACCTACAAAATACGGTTGCAGCTTTGCCACAGTTGAAACATTTTTACTACTCCGTATTCTTAAAGATATAATTAGGGCCACTGTATACCTTGAAACGTTGTAGTGGCCCACTAGTTAATTGCAAAAATACAGAAATAATTTAATATTGAACATAAGTGCTTGCGTAATGTATAAAATGCATCCCCTGCTGCTACTTTGCAATTATTTTACGAAAACAGATGCAGTTTCCACCATCATTGTGCATTAAATTTTGCGACACGTAAACACTCTACGCGTTAAAATAAACCCAAAAGCTGTATTTTTTTTTAAAATGTATACATTCCTTTTCAAGAAATCAAACCATTGGTCCAGAACTAAAGAAATGCAATATACTGCATGTGGCAATACGGAAAACACGATACAATATTAGGGACCACGGTGGCCAAGCGGTTAGACTGCTCAGTCCCCCCCGTAGGCGAACCGGATTCAATCCTCGGCCGGTTCACTCCGGATTTTCGCATGTGGGAATCGTGCCGGATAATGCCGTTGGTCGGTGGGTTTCTCGGGTATCTCCCATTTCGCCAGCCCTTTCATTCCGGCGCTGCTCCATACTCATCTCAATCATCCTCATCAGCTCTAAAGACCTCGCTGTTAAGAGCCGCCCAAATCTCATCACTCATTCACGATACAAGATTGTCACTAGCGCAGAATACAAAAAAATTAGATATGAGGTTTGGGATTTTTGTCACCCAACTATTTTCTGTTTTTTTTTTTAATGTTCAAGTACCGACTTAAAATAATTAAACGGCTAGGCCTCGTCAAAAATAATATTTTAATTTTTATTATCTTTGATATTAAAATTAATTAAATAGTTTATCTTCCTTACTGACAGACGATTAAGATTAAACTTCGATTTTGCTCAAGTATGAAAAACATTATTGACTAACAACATTTACAAATCGTGCCAAAACAGTACCATAAGTCTATTCTCCCTTTTGACTGTGGCGAAATCGTTAATTTACAGACAATAGTTATTTATTTACTTCACATCGGGGCTCTCGTTTACCACAGGGTCCGATGCCACTGTNCGTTTACCACAGGGTCCAATGCCCCTGTATAGCCTTTGACCCCTCTCCTTCCCGCAGTTGACGACGCTGGTTGACACCCAGCAAGATGCTGGCACTAAGGAAGGTACGGCCCAACAAAGCAGCTGATAAATGCTTTAACTTACAATAAATCCATAACAATCAATTTATTTCGCAATCACTTTTACATGCATCGATATACTGTACGTAAATTCTAAACCAACTATGACCAAAAACGCNCATAACAATCACTTTATTTCGCAATCACTTTTACATGCATCGATATACTGTACGTAAATTCTAAACCAACTATGACAAAACCCCTATCATTAAAATGGTGGTTAATTTTTGTTGTGAATGCAATGTCCGCGATAAAGTAAGATCTTTTCAATCTCACTACTAAAGTTAATAAAACTTCTCACCTTTGTGAGACATCTTCAGCAATGCTATTTGCAAGGAAATCATTTGTTTAGCTGTTATACGGAGAATAATAATGTAATTTTGTTAATAATAATATGTCGGAGACAACCATTTTAAAGCACGAACTAAAATGGCATTTTTTGTGACTGAGTTTGCACGCATGGAAGACTATCAACCAATTTGGTTTTCCACATGAAACAGTTCTTAGTCAATTAAAGCATCGCTCAGAAACACTTTTAAGTGTAGCCCCTTTGGAAATTCGCGCCTGTTACAGTGCGACAATCGTATTATAAGGAGTAAGTTTTGTGCATATTGTCCACATACAAAATATTACAATACATTTTTTATAGGTGCACGGAACTCCATGGAAAAAGTGAGGTATAGGGCAGTAAAACTGGCGACGTCTTTCGTTAATTTTGACCTAGTAATTAATAATAATCCACCATTAAAAAACCAAAGTATGCTACTGCGTAAAAAAAACTTAATAAAAATCACTTGTTTCCATGAAATTATTTGATTAGTGACCGATTTTGAATTGTTTCCTCATCTCTGTTCAGTTATGCATTTAGACCTGAAGAATTCGCAGATTCATTTTGGGCCAAGCTGTAATCCAAAAACTCTTGTGTTGAATTTACTATTGCAATTAGCCCACGTGTTATTTAACACCACCTGAAGAATCCTGAATCAATAAGAAACACGCAACAATATGAAGGTCAAACCATTGCCTTCTACTGTGACAACAAGTAACCAATGAGGATTGTTTATCCGAGTTATCATACACAAGACTATGCAATCTAGCATATGGGCCATTGAACTCGCGAATTATGCACTATGCAGAGCCATGTGAAATATTTTATAGCAACAAAACAGTGGGTCAGTTTAGGATTTAAAGGCGTATACTGCCCTCATGAATCACCTTGGACCGGAAGTGGTAGATATGTTTTTAACTTGCTGCATGAAATACATCTAATATTTCGTTATGAACAAATCCGCCGTTTTGTAAATAACTATCCGAGATATTAAAATACGTTACTTCAGGTGGCCTACGAAAGCAGTCATTGTGTATTGAATTTGGTAGCGATTCGTAGTCCCCCAAAGTCTTTTCCTTTGTTACAAGGCGACACTATCTAACAAAATGACGAATAAAAGAGACTATTGCAACATCTTGAAGCATGGTATTTAACCAGTTAGTATTAACGGGCTTATTTTCAGTGATTGTCACCCGTAATATTTAACTATTTACTATTTTATTTTATGTTACAGCTACCACAGCAATGGTTCTATTTATCATTTAATTTACATGGAAAATTCGTTTTTCAATCAAAAATGTAATTTATAATTGTGATCGTACACTGAAGAGCCAAAAAAACTTGTATAGGCGTGCGTATGCAAATAACAGAGGTATGGAACCAATCAGAGTAACGCGATGCGGTCGGCCGCGCCTATATAAGACAACAAGTGTCTGGCAAAGTTGATAGATCGGTTACTGCTGCTACAATGGCAGGTTATCAAGATTTAAGTGAGTTTGAACGTTGTGTTATTCATGGTGTGAGTTGCCTCCTGCATACCTTCAGACATTAGTCGAGTCCATGCCACGTCGTCTTACGGCACTTCTGCGTTCTCGGGGGAGCCCTACACGATATTAGGCAGGCGTGCCAGTTTTTTTGGCTCTTCAATGCATTTGGAAGTCTTTGTAAACAATGAAAAGTGGGTTGTGAACAGAGGCCACAGGCCCAAGCGCAGTTTGCTGTTGGTTGTCATGGTAACGCATAGCGCGAATTTTTAATTTGTGGCATGTATATCTCCCTCGTGATTGGCGCTAATTTCAAAAATTACGTTTGAGATTTTTGGCCATCATACTGTTATTTTTTTCCTTCCTCCACCACGCAGGATGCCGACACTGTGGGTTTGGTCTGTTAGTTTTTTAAAAATTGAACTTCAGAATAATGCTACCGAGTCCGAGAGTTTATATGCGCTGCTCGATGTAGGCGAAGACGCGCCGCATTTCGTGGCAAGAAGAGCGCCTGCACGGGCTACAAACGGGTTAATTGTTTTATTTCAAGTTTGTGCTACCGCGTTGTGTAATGGCACATGCAGGACTGTATGTGACGTACGTTAGGCCCGAGAGCCTAGGTAGGGAAGATTCTGAAGAGGATTTGGCATCAAGGGAAATGTCGTCTGAGACCAGCAGCGACGAGATATTCGAGATTCTACTTTAAAATTAAACGTCAGATGAGTTTATCAAAATCTCCGACCGCAGACAAGATAAAATAATTTTGATATTTTATAACTTGGACATCTTTCTTTAGTTCGTCATCTTGGATTGACGATAACTGGACGCTAACATCATCTACCTACGGAGCCCTGTCATTTAGATTCACAAGCTCTGCAGGCACTAGTTTTGTAAAAAAAAAAAATATATATTTTATTTCAAGAATAAAAATACACTTGACTATGAATGAAGTAAACTACTAAGTTAAGAGAGATACAACCACGAGAGCGCCAACTGTTACCGAAGGCCACGCAGGTTAATTATCACACTATTATACTAACAGATTTTGAAGTTTTCCACTGTTTCTAGAATTAATTTTACACAGATCATTTTCTCATGTAAACCAATGGTGTCAGAATTGAGTTTTTCTCGAATTAAATTCAGTCTTTTTCACTTATGTTGTCTGTGGTGACCTGCTTTCTGTAGTTTGTAGTAGCTTCGAAGTATTCTTCCAGTCGACATGGAACTTCTGGAGCCTGTGTTCCTAATAAATCTACATATGACAAGAAGGTTAAAAATGTGTTGTAAATTGGCTGCAAATTATCTTGTCCCGATGAGCTGGGCATACACAAACTCCGTGACAGTAACTCAGTGTTGGTAGTATCAATCATGCAGTTTAATCCAATATATTTTCCTAGTACAATTTTTCATCCTATATAACGTACATGAAAATCTGTTCGTCCAGCAGTGGCGTGTATCACCAATACGTTTCACAAAAAATTTTGACAATCGCAAAGTGGAGCCTTTTTTATCAATCGTACTGTATATTACAAATATTTAATGCTCGCTAATACTGGCACAGCCAGCATTGAAAGTTTGGTGGAATAATCCAATGGCTTGGTATTTACGTTAACGTAAATGATAATAATGCCATTAATTTTATAACTGATTATACATAGGTTACAGTGGTTTACTTTCGCACGTGTTGTGTGCCAAATATTGCCGCATTCGGTTGATTGGTACCCGAGTGGAGTGGAGTGGTGAGGAGTGGAGTGGAGTGGAGTGGAGATATTTGGGCGATGAGGTGAGGATAGAGCAGCGCCGGAATGCAAGGGCGGCAGAAACTGGTGATACCCGAGAAAACCCGCCGACCAACGTCACATCCGGCACGATTCTCACTTGCGAAAATCCGGGAGCGACCCCGTCAGGAATCGAACCCGGTTCGCCTAGGTGGGAGGTGAGTAGTCTGGCCACTACACCACCGCGGCCCCAGTGGTACCCAAAATATAATGTAGAATGATTTTTTTTCTGGCAGTACTATCTTACACAATTGCAGAAAAAAGAGGCTGTGAATTGGTGTATTTAATAGTCACGATAGATACTAATAGATATTACCAGCATAATAGCGTGATTATTCGGCAATATAATATACTAACCTAAGATGGAACTGTACTATTTTTAATGTGCCACCGAGCCTAATAAACTCGTGTGCATTATGAACCAGGTGCCCTACCATAGTAATATTCTACGTGAAATTTGGCTGGAATCGACTGAGTAATTCTCGAGTAAAATATTAATTATTTCTCGTGGCGCTTTATTCCAAGATCACCGACAAATGTGGACGTGTACTGCTCATATTATGAACTATCAACGGACCAAATTGTGCTCAAATTGGTAGAAAATGGTTCCTCAAAAACAATANAGTAGAAGCCTAGCTGACCCCCTTCGCGAGCGCCTACATGTTGACATGTGTCACGAGGCACGTGGCCAGCAAGAACGGATCGCAGTTTCACATGTCAAGGTTGTGCCAAGTAAGAGCTGGCATATCGCCGGAGCACCCGGAAAGTGCTATGTAAATACATAGGAAAGAGGGAGAAACTGCAGAGCCAAGCAAGATCACCTCTAGCTTCACGTCTGAGGAAACGGCTGACTATATGAAAGTGGGGACCACGAATACTCCTCACCCCTACCACCCTTGTAGCCAAACTGCGAAAGAATATGCTGCGATGGTAAATTCAAGGGGCAAGATCACCACCCCCCCCCGAACCTTCACGAACCATGGCACATGGTTGAAGGGCTTTGTACTTCAGGCCACCACCTCCCCCCTTCCCCAACAAGAGAGACACGTGCCGACACTTAGGGAGAGAGGCTGGAGAGCATATAAGCCAATTTACGCGAGAAGAGTAGACAGTTCATTATCACCGCGCCGAGAGAAGAGTTGCGTCGTGAAATCGTGAAAGAGGACGTCAGAACGAACCCAGAACAGCAGTTCAGGGGAGACGGCACCAAATGCGGGCCTTTTCCAAGGCCGCCCACATCGTCGGATCTCATCCACAGCCGACAACATACCACACCAGTAGAGTTAAGTATCAAGTCGCCATCCAGAGAAGCCCCCCCTCCACCTCGACGTCGCCCACAGTTAATCCGAGTTAGCCAAAATAGAGTACCACACCTCGGAAGTGTTTCTGTATGTTTTTTTAACTCGAGACAATATATCCATCCATCAAAGTGAAACACCAAAATACTACCTTATTGATACACCCTCAACCTTCAAGGAACCTTATAGTCTGTGCCTGGAGGAATGAACTCCGACCCTATGAACCACTCTGTGTGCCACAGGTGGGGAATAGTGTCAAATAAATCACAAAATAAATTATATTTGTGGCCATTCTGAAAGTAAGCACCTGTCAAGACTGAAAACTATAAAAGTCGAGTGTGCGTATGTGCCAAAAGTGTAGTGTGTGTGGTCAAATTCATTGTAAAGATTCAAGTTTTTAAGGGAGGGAGGGGGCGGTACACACGATCACACGCGCACACCCACATGCACGCATGCACACACACAAACAGAGAGAGAAAGAAGATTATATATATAGAGTGGCTCACATTAATATTCGGCCACCTATGATTATCGCAGTTTCATGGCCTTATTTTACATTAGTAATGAAGATAAACATAAATCACATTGCACAATCATTATTGTGTGCTTTAAATGAAATATAGCGGTAGCCAATAACGGATATGAGCAATGCAACTTAACAAACAATATGATTTTGTCATCCCATGCTGCATAAGTACGCCACTTTAATATTCAGCCATCATCATTCAAACACAAATACAATCCTATTTGAAAACTAAACACACAGTTTTTTAGTACCTGGTAGCATGGCCATTCTGTTTAATTACTTCTCGCAGGCGTGGTGGCATATTAGCAATTATATTCCTGGTACATTCGGAGCCAATCTTACTCCATCATTCCTGGAACCTTTTCTCTAATTCTTTTGTGGACCTAATTGTTGTAGTACGCAGTCGTCTTTTGAGTTCATTCCACAGATTTTCTATGGGATTCAGGTTGGGTGATTGAGGAGGTGTGTTAATGACTTTGGGACAGTTATACAAAATCCAGTTCTTGACAATGTATGACTTTTGTTTTGGGTCATTATCTTGGTAGAACTTAAACGTGTTCCTAATGCCCAGATTATCATCCCTCTTGTGTAGGTTTGCTGACAGAGTGTTGAGATGCTCTTCCTTTTTCATTGTTCCATCGACACGTACAGCCTCTCCAGCACCTGCTGTTGATATATAGCCCCAGATCATAATAATACCTCCACTGTTTTTCACAGTAAGTTGTATGTTCCCAGGTTTTAGCTCCTGATTTGGCTTGCGCCATACTGTTACCCTGCCATCTGAACCAAACGCATTCAATTTCGTCTCATCAGCAAAACTAACATCATTCCACCAATTTTCATCTTTGTCAGGGTGGTCTTTTGCGAACGTAAGTCGTTAATTCTAATTGCCTTATTAATGAAAGGCTTCTTTCTAGACACCCTGCTATTATATACTGCTCTTCTGATAAATCGTCGTATGGTTTCTGGATGGACGTTCTTTCCGCATTCATTAAGTACCTCTGTTGTAAGTTTGCAAGCATTAATTTTTGGATATTTCTTTATTTTCCTGATTACTAGACGTTCTTCTCTCACACTTAGTTTCTTTGTCTGTCAGTTTTGAGGTACCGGATCTATTCTGTCTTCCTTCTGAAACCTTCTCATGATGTCTCAACAGTGCACCTCGGCAGTTTCAAGTGCTCCGTAATTTCTCGTTGAGATTTCTTCTTTGCACGATGAAAAATGACCAGCTGCCGCTGTTCAAACGTTGTATTCCTGCCATACGTCCTATTTTCCTGACTGACGCAGCCAACAGAGCTACCCAATACAACCTCTTAGCGCAGAGAGCGTGCAGGGAATAACACGAGGTACGAACGCAATGTGCACCGTGCCTGTGCTACGCGTCTACCACAACTGGCCGAATATTAAAATGGCGTACTTATGAAGCACGCGAGGACAAAAATATTGTTTTTCATTTACTTACACTGCTCATTTCAGTTATTGGCTACTATTGCATTTCATTTAAAGCACACAAGAATGACTGTGCAATACGTTTTATGTTTATCTTAATTTCTAATGTAACATAAGGCCATACAATTGCGATAATCATCGGTGGCCGAATATTAATGTGAGCCACTGTGTATATATATATATGTGTGTGTGAAAACAATCTCGTAAGCCTATGCCTTTCCTTTGGCAAGATAGCTAAAAATAACACAGTGGCGAATGAAGACACTGTAACCAACAAAACTAGCTGTACGTCCGGTCCAAGTACGCCTCGAATTGAATTCCTCAAAAGTGTCGAGTAATAATAATTGTTTTATGTTTAAATTCTACACTGTAAATTTTTTTTTGGGTAAATTCCTAAATTTTAATGGAAGTTTAAACCTATGCAGTGTATGGAAATACTACGTATCAGGCTGAAAATACAGGAATGTTTAGCACCACTACTATACGAAGTTGGGAACTTCCCTGCGCATTTGACTGTTTCCTTAGCAACTGTAGGAACGTTACCATGGATGTATGGGAAAAAATTTACCATTCGGCTTTGTCACTGCACGTACACACTGATATAGTAAAATTACAACAGATTTCTTAGAGTGTACTATTAATGTTTATTAATTGCATTTCTTAACGCCTTCGCCTAATTTGCTATTAGTGGAACGTCATGCCAACTTAAATACACTAATCCAATGCCTTACTGGGGACTAGAATACAAAGCCTCCATGCTTAAAATATAAAATACAGCTACTTAACAAAGTCTCGGTTCTTCTGTATACGCCATAATTCTTCAATTAATGCATAATTTTTTAATAGCAAACTAACCCTCATCTTTATCAGTACTTGAAAAAAATTTACTTTTTAAGAGTGGTGGTCACCAAAAAAAAAACTTTATTTTATACTTGTTCAAAACACCGTTCATCTTATAAGTAGGGACAGGTTTCTTTAAGGCCCGAAGGCCAGCGCACCCTCCATCCTTCCCGCACTGCAACTGTACTCAGTTGAGTTAAGCAGTGCGCTGCACTTTTTCCCATTACTTCTGAAGGCCATACACAAACTTTTTAAACCTGTTTTCCAATTACAATGTTTGGTTTTCTCAGAAACCTGTCCTCCTCACCAATCAGAGTTATACCGATTAAACTGTATAACTCTTTATGGGTCATTAGAAATCCGCTCGAACCATTTATCAAATTCTTCCAATCTTTTCCCAATCTGGGTAGCGAATTTATTCCAAATTACTAGGAGCTCCTTGTTGACGATTAAGTCTTCAAGGTTCCAGTGTATGGCCTTTTCTTCTGTCTGATTTTCCAACCAACTTCTCAGATCTTCTGTCTTGAGACAGTTAGTAATGACATGCTGTACCGTGTCATTTTCACCACAGACGTCACACAGCGGGGACAGCACGAGCCGGAAAGCATGTAATTTCGCCTTAAAGTTTCCGTGGCCAGTTAGTAGCTGCATGCTGTAGTGGTTTACACTGAACCACTTACAGCTTAATCTCTTTCTGATATCTGGTATCACTTCGTACGTTATTCTGCCTTTATCTGATGCGGTCCACGTATTTTGCCATATTTCCACCGCTTCCTCCATAATATTGTCTTTCACATCCTTGGTAAGCACACCAGCCCGCGCAGCACCCGCCGTGAGACCTCTGACTTTCACCAATAGATTCACAGGGAGTACACCCACAACCACCGGGAGCGACTCATTCGGCACAGTCTTATATGCTCCGGTTACGGCCAGCAGTGCTGCTCTTTGGGCACTTACCAACTTTCTTTTGTGCCACGAAAGGTCTGCCCTGTGATGCCACATCACTGCACCATACGATATGATTGCTTCGAAGACAGCCTTATAGATCACTCTTAGAGTACTGTACTTCAAACCCCAATTTGTGTTACCTATCCTTTTCAGTTTGTGGAACACAAGGACAGCCTTACGCGACACATACTCGACATGCTTCAGAAAGCTCAATTTATCGTCCATGATGACTCCAAGGTACTTGTACTCTATGACATACTGGACCGGGCCTCCTCCGAAACGCATGGTTGGTGCTCTCTTCAGGGCTCCTTTCACCAACATAGTCTTGGTCTTCTCAGTGGAGAAGTTCAGCTTAACTCTCTTCGCCCAATCCCAGGTGTTTTCCAGAATAGTCCTTGTCTTGGTCTCAAGTTCCAATCTTGAATTTCCAGCAACCAGGACAAGGCCATCGTCAGCGTAACCAAAAACCGTGCATCCCTCGGGAAGCCCCAACTCCAGAAACCCATCGAACAAGATGTTCCATAGGATCGGTCCGAGGACCGACCCCTGGGGGCACCCCTTCGTCAGGCATTTCCTTACTTCTTCTGTTTTGGAGGAGTAGATACTCCACCGATTTCTAAAGAAATCAAGGATGACCCTGTACAAATTACTAGGACATTTCTTATCCTTTAGCCTGCTCATCACTTCCGGCCACCAGGCATTGTCAAACGCACCAGATATGCCCAGGAAGATGGCTAGGATGTACTTCGCCGGGGTACTCCTGATCTTGGCCATTACATCATGTAGGGCAAAATCAGTCCCAGTACCCTTCCTAAAACNAAATCAAGGATGACCCTGTACAAATTACTAGGACATTTCTTATCCTTTAGCCTGCTCATCACTTCCGGCCACCAGACATTGTCAAACGCACCAGATATGTCCAGGTTCTATCGATCCTATATGAAGCGGCCCCATGAGGACTAGAACCGGTTTACATCATGTAGGGCAAAATCAGTCCCAATACCCTTCCTAAAACCATACTGGTGTTCACTCAATGTCCCTTCAAGCCATTATAAGTCTCCTGTTTATCAACTTCTCATACTAAAAAGGTTCCTGGCCTTCGTTACAATTTCCAGACATCGCTTTGGGGTCATCCAGATCTTTCTTATTGTCCTTTCGAAGCACCTTAAGGCATCCCAGCTTCCAAGGGGCAGGAAACAAACCGGAATTGAGACAATCATTGTAGATCTTCAGCAACACCACCCTGATGCGGGAGAAACTTCTCTTGACAATTTCAGTAGTCACACCATCCAGACCTGGAGCAAATGGTAAAAAGTAAAATACCTGATGACTCCACTCATCTGCCATTTCAAAGGTGGGTGCATCCTGTTCTTCAGGAATTATGTCCATTTTCAGTCTCTTTTCCAGATGCTCCTCCCCCTCTTCGACCATGGAGTCATCAGGCAGCAATGCATNGTTCTTCAGGTATTATGTCCATTTTCAGTCTCTTTTCCAGATGCTCCTCCCCCTCTTCGACCATGGAGTCATCAGACAGCAATGCATGGAGCAGAACCCTCATGGACTCTTTCATATCGATCACAGGCTTCCCATTAACTTTCATACTGGGGGGTAGGACAGAAGTTTTCATCTTCCCAGAGGCCAGTTTGTAAACCACACTGAATGGGTTTTCGTTTCCAACCTTGGTAACATCAAGGAGGGTACTAAATCGGAAGAAGGTGGCTTGGGACGAGAAGTAAGCCTGCTTGCTTTTCTTATATTCTTTGAAGAAGTCGTCCCTTTCTTCTCCTCTCAGCCTGTGTAGCATTCTTCTTTGCCTTCTTAGAGCTCTTCGTTCCGCGTCCAGTTCCTCGTCCCACCAGGAAAGGTAGGGAAGTCCCTGGGACGTTTTCCGCAGAGTCTCTTCACAGGTGTCATGAATCACTTGGGTCAGGCATTCGACCCTGACGTCCATTGGTTGGTGTTCATCGACATTTGCAAGCTTATTCCGCAGTACCCGATCAAAGGCAGCCCAATCAGCCATGTTGTGGACATATCTTGTGGTACTATATGATACATATTGCTCTGGTGTCCCACCTCCATGTATTTCATATACAATTAGCCTGTGATCACTGGAGCTGTCTTCCAGCACCCTCCAGTTCCTTATGAAATTTACTGCTTTCCCATTTAGTGCAGTTATGTCAATGTATGACTGTGTGCCGTGAGCCTGCGAGACAAATGTTGGTAACTCTCCCATCACATTAGCCACATCCAGGTCATTCGTGAGGAGAAACTGGCTCACTAGATCTCCTGCATCATCTTCTGTTGGGGAGTGCCAAAGTTCGGATTTGGCATTCACATCCGCCCCAATAATTAATGGTTTGTCCCTTAGCAGGCTTACCATTATTTCCCATCGGTCAAGATGAAGTTGAGGGTCGTCCCCAGACTGGAAATATGAAGAAACCAGCCAACATTTTGTTGTTCCTTTCGTGACCTGTGCACAGACATGGTGAGTATCCGATACACTTGTCATGGGCATTATGTCAATCTCTTTGCTGGCCCCCCACAGTCCAGCCCAGGGGCGATCACCCACTGTTATAACACTGCCTCGCAGGCCCGACACCTTTCCAAAAGGTACATATGGTTCTTGAAATAGAACAATGTCCAGATTCTGCTCCTGCACAATTTTATTCATTTCAGAAGCCACCGCTGCCGACCTTTGCATATTTAACTGGCCGCATCTAATTATATTCTNGCTTACCATTATTTCCCATCGGTCAAGATGAAATTGAGGGTCGTCCCCAGACTGAAAATATGAAGAAACCAGCCAGCATTTTGTTGTTCCTTTCGTGACCTGTGCACAGACATGGTGAGTATCCGATACACTTGTCATGGGCATTATGTCAATCTCTTTGCTGGCCCCCCATAATCCAGCCCAGGGGCGATCACCCACTGTTATTACACTGCCTCGCAGGCCCGACACCTTTCCAAAAGGTACATATGGTTCTTGAAATAGTACAATGTCCAGATTCTGCTCTTGCACAATTTTATTCATTTCAGAAGCCACCGCTGCCGACCTTTGCATATTTAACTGGCCGCATCTAATTATATTCTTAAATGCCATAGTCAGTCCGGGAAAGTTCCTCGGACAGGGCTTTCTGGTAGGCTGGACACATCCTAGAGTCTATAAGTAGGGACAAGCAAAATTCGCGTTTTTAATTTGACATCACGCTTAACTTCTCAGTACCAAACACACCGAAGTCTACGTGGTTTTTTCAATGGCTGCTGCATAGAAGTGAAGCCACGCCCTTTCTGACTGAACTGCACGTGATTGGGGCAGACATGTAGGTCTCTACTTATACCTAAGTACTCTTACCTCACATAAAATATTAGGCCGCATATTTTATGCATTGCGGCAAGTCAAAATCACAATGTTAGTGTTTTTGGGACGTACAAATAATATCAATCAAATAATTTGTAAAAAATTTAACAAGGGTAACTGAAAACTCATGTCTTCAAATTTTTTAATGTATATTTAGGAAAAAACTGTTTTAAAAAATGCAATATTTTTTTAATTTCAAGCCATTACTCAAAAATTGCGAAAACATTTCTAAGCGTAATTTTAAAGATTCCTTTAAGTAGCTCATGATATATAATTCAATGTAAATTATTTATGTAATCGAGTTAGTTTTTCTTATTTATACTACCCAAAAACACTAAAATTGTGATTTTTGACAGGCCATTGTGAAATAAATACGCCACCTAATTAATTTTTCTGCGAGGAAACGGTACTTGTAATTAACGTCGACAAGTTGAACAGCAATCCGTACAAATATGAAACAATTAATTTTTCGGTGGCCAACACCCTTAAGGCCATCGCATCACCCAGCAACTGTTAACAATGCGGGAATTGTAATCAGCTGGCACACTGATCTGTCGGTCACCCCCTCCCCCCTCCCCATCACTTGATGGGAAATCACGGCGAGTTGTTCTGCCGAAAAGTAATTTAATGCGACACTGGCGAAACTAATTCAATTTCGCCGCAGGGAATGCAAAAAACCTGCATCGCAACGGCCTTGTCACCGTTGTGTGGGGGG
>NQII01003074.1:268446-281105 GCA_002778355.1 Clitarchus hookeri
AGACTTGGCCCAGGGGAGGGGGGGGGTTGAGGAGTAGGTCAGTCCTTGGTTAGAGATCCATAGAGGGTAATTAGATGTAAATAAATATTAATTGCGTAATGAGTAATTGCGTAATGAGTAATTTCATAATGAGTAATTGCATAATGAGTAATCGCATAATGAATAAGTAAATATACAGAAAATAATTACACACAGAGTATGTACAAGTACCGAGACGAAGTACATGTACCGAGAGAGTCATTACACACTAAATACACATGTTCACCTATCGGCTGCCGAAACACAACTGACGAGGTTGGTGAGGCACTCCTCGGTTCGAGTACCATCAAAGGTAAGTAGGGTTAAGTAATACATAATGAGTAATTGTGTAATTATATTCACGTCGAGGATAATTAATGCTTAAGTAAATTAGCATTGGGTTAGACCTTGGTTCGAATGTTACTAAGGTAGACACATTATTACATGTATAATTAGAGAGTCCTTAGTTAGATCCCCATCTAGGGTAATTCAAGCTTAATTACATTTATACTAACGTATACCTTGGTTCAAATCCCGGTGAGGGTAAATACCTGTGTACCGATTTAGTCCTTCGTTTGACTCCTGTCGAGGGTATGTAAATCGTAATGAGGTTATACACACAGGATAAGCAAATTAAGGCATAATTGCAGAGGGTAATTACATTTGAGCAACTACTTGTAATTTCACATCCAACCTCTATTAGAGCCAATACCATACTGAAACCCATCACAGAGTTAAAACCCAAAAAAAAAATAATGCAAAGTAATTGCATATTGAGAGTTAATATGTAGACACATATAGGGAGGAAGTACACAATCAAAGAGCTCGGAGCCTGGATACAGACTGAATATAAAACACTAATAACCTTTGTTTGAACCACCACCATCTTAAACGTCAAATAAAAGAGAAATATTTTAAAAATAAATGTAGTATTTGGCAAACATTGTGTTTCAGAGATGTGATTTTAATCCTAATTGTAAAGAACACCTTTAATCTAAGTATATCATTTAAAGAACACCACAACCATACTGATGCCGTGTCGGAATACTTTAATCAAGAATAATTCCCGAGGAACTCGCGAGTATGTAACGGAGATTCCCCGTCGACGGGCGAGAGTGTTGACATTTTTCTTGCTAGAAGCGCTGTGCAGCACATCCTCAGTCGACCAGCAGATGTGAGCAAACGAACTACAGGCCCCCCTAGGCGAGGGGAATGAGTTGGAAGGGTGAGGGGGCGAGCATAGTTCCATTGAATGCGACAGCTGCACGGAGATCGTGGCACCGAGACAACACTCCTCCAGAGGTCAAAGCTGACACGTCAAGACCCTCTCTTAGAAGAGTAGGTGAGACAGGAGCGAGGAACGCAGTCGCAGTGCAAAAGGGTCTCTCCGGCACACATCTCCGCATCTAGCGCACATCGAATACCACTTGTAAGCTGGCGACCTGGGGAAGGGAATATACACCGTGGAGAAGCATATACAAAACTTTCAGTAAAATTAGACACACTCCTAAATAAATGTGGAATCCATCCCCGAAATATAATATAATAATTGAAAAGTAATTCAAAATGAGTGTGTATGTGGGTTAGGGTGGGTGCACCGATGATCGATAGTACCGCATTTTGTATATTTTTTTTGGGAAGGACCATCATGGTTGAAGCTTCGCAAATAATAACACAATGTAACAAATGCAATTCCTTGCACATGTCAAATTTGAGGGGCTTTAAAAGCAAAAATAACATTTTTAAAAGTAATTTTTCAAAGTTGTCACATATTAACATTAAAATAAATTAAACCCCTTGTATTCCTCCAAATAAAATAATCGCATCACTCAGAACAATAACGAATATAAAAAAGAGTTTCCCAATATGGTTGAGTTCGGAATTTACGAAAACCAAATGTTAATAACATGCGAATCACCGTTCTGTGTGTTATATGTTAAAAGTAAATATTTGTTGTTGCTATAATTTCTTTTTTCGCATAGAGCAAACAGGGATTCAATTCAGAAAACCAATTCTGTAACCAAACACTTTTCGTTAAGGGACAGACTTGTAAGGTGCATAGAGAGATAAACATTTGGGTATGCATTGCGACATTCTACAACGAACACATTCCCCAAGTTGTGTACATATTCTGATATGTCCACTAATATTTATTAATCTGCCATTGCTTAAATTGCTTTCTTTCCCCAAGTTCAAGAGTGACCACGTCCCCAACCCCTCGCTAACAGCTCACTCCATTCCCAAACATCATTCCATTCACTCACAAGAAGTCATAGGGGAAAACCCTCTAGGTGGACTGTGACCGCATATCCATTCCGCAAAACCAGAAAGCCCTTGTGTAACCATTTCAATAACAATTAGCAACATACTAATAACAAATATATAAAAATTCCTTTATATACTACCACACTTAAAACCAACCAAAAAATAACTTATACCAAATAAAAGAAGATAAAATCATCACAATCATATTTATTTCTTTCTTAAAACAGCAAACAATATATGAGAATACGGAAGTTAAAACTCGCATACATATTACCCACAAGTATGTGCAGAACTATTAAAAAAACAAATACTACTGCGATAAATTGTGTTTACACTTTAATATATGTTTCACTAATGTAGACTTTCTTGTAAAAAAATCACCGAACAACGTACACCTATGTACATCTCACTCAGAGTACTTTAAACAATTTCTCCTTATGTGACGATACATATTACATAATAAAGTATATAATTTCCGATAAAGCGACAGTGGTAACCAGAAACTGGTGAGATTTCCACCCCACCACCTTGTTCGTATGTCAGCGAACCTTTTTCACCCTGCATATGTTCGGTAAAAAAAACACTAACAACGTTTATATCTAACAGTTTTTCCCAAACCTCAATGGGGTTCGAACAAACGTCTGGTATAGAATAAATGTATTTATTGTTTAATCATCCTCTATGGGAATCGAATCAGTTACCAACCTTTATCAATTTAATTATTCTTCACTTACTCATGGCGGTAATTGAAACCAAGCAAGATGGCGGACATATAGCTCAAACATATTAGCAATTCACATGTCAGTTGCGTTTGAGCAGTGGTCAGGGTGTGACATGTACTTTGCGTGTAATTACTGTGTAATTACTCTCGGTACATACTTATTCTCGGTATATGTAATAACTCTCGGTACATAATTATTCTCGGTAAATGTAATAACTCTCGGTACATAATTATTCTCGGTATATGTAATAACTCTCGGTACATAATTATGCAGCCTATCGTTCTGCTTGTTCTTGCAGTCGTAGTTGGGTCTGACATGCGTTTCGGAGGCTCTTAATAGGGCTTGACGCTCTGCCTGTTCATCTCGACGGAGTTGAGTATCGGCAGGAGAGTCTAATATCCTGAGATGTTCCTGGCGTGCGGCCTGTTCCTCGAACCTTTCCTGAATCTAAGCAGGCGATTCAGCGGCTCTGAAAAGCAGCTTGTTGCTGTGATTGCTCTTGTCTTCTCAGTTCGGCATCTTCTGAAGACTCTTGCGGTCGAGTAAAGATGCTCTTGAAAGACTTGATTTTCGTTTGCGAGGCATTATTTATTTTACAGATTATAGAGGCATTATCTATTTTACAGACTGTAAAAAACTGAACAAAAAAAATTCGAAAAAAGTAAACAAAAACTAATACCAAACTAACAAATACAATTCAAAGTGCAAATCAGTACCAAAGGTCACTCCAGTCTAATAAATTGAACAATATTCGAATATTCCTATACAACAAAACCAAAACGAAAAGCGAATCAAAGGAAACCAAAAGCAAATGCAGTCAACTGAAACTATTTGAACACCATCTATTGTCAATTTTTAAAACAATTGGTATGCAGTTTAACATAGAATGATTAAAGGAAATTACATATTGAGTAAATATTTGAGATATTTTCTCGCGATAAAAAGTATCCAATATAAACTTTCAGCCCTGCAACTATTTCTGTGCAAGAAATTACGTCGATATGTTGCTCGGTTGCGACGTTGCATTGTTGACGTTGTATTTTTATTCCATTTGTGTACTTTTTCCTTTTCTTATAAGAATTTCCCCGAGGGAATGAGATATTTTCTCGATATAAAAAGTATCATATGTCACTTCCCGGTCCCCCAACTATCTCTGTGCAAAAAATCCCGTTGCTTCGTTGCAACGTGAAAGAAGAACAAACAAACAAACAAACACACTTTCGCATTTATAATATTAGTATATAGATGATAGAAGCTGGCCATTTAATTAGTTTGATTATTGCATGTAGGAATAATTTGGTTTTCTATACATTATTATGAGAAGTAAAATAAATTTGTCAGCCAAGCCCCGAACCCAAAAGAAATATTTCTCTATATACTAGCAGTTACGCGACATAACCACTCGGTCATTTCTCAACTTACGAAGTGGATTTAAGATACAGGAATATAACATGTATACTTCCGAACATGTGTTCATACAATTAGATGCATACAGTAATGTTCTATACGTATAATAACCTTTTATATGTTATGTACTATGTTAAAGAAGAACGGGACCATAACATTCATGCCCATTTGCAATAAATACGGCCATAATGCTGCTCACCCACGACCAGGAAAGCAGCTCTCGATAACACGTTAGCTGTCGAGTGCTCTCGATCGCTTTCTCACGAGAATCGAGAAGTAATCTTTAACTTAGAATACCAAACACCGGAAATATTACGAAAATCATTATTTCACGATTGGGAGCTGCGCCTCTACAAACTAAGAATAACGGAACTCCTTAATGATTTGGCTGTACTCAACATTCACCGAGGAACTGCAGTAAACCCACAAGACGTTATCAATTAACTGGCAAAGAATCCACTTCGCTTGTGTTTCATTNCGTTATCAATTAACTGGCAAAGAATCCACTTCGCTTGTGTTTCATTGCATGGGCATGACTTACTTATTTTCAGTAAAATTGTACATAATTAAATTACCTGGCAATAATAAAACTTATCCAAAATCTTTGTTTTGTATCTTATGGTACAAGACGCAAAATTTCTAAGTTTCAGATGTATGTCTTGCGTGTCATCAAGTTATATTGCAAAATCGACAGGATAGATT
Organism: Clitarchus hookeri; assembly: GCA_002778355.1. Lineage (NCBI taxonomy): Eukaryota > Metazoa > Arthropoda > Insecta > Phasmatodea > Phasmatidae > Clitarchus > Clitarchus hookeri. The sequence goes on from NQII01003074.1 coordinate 273,561, forward strand.
TTTTGGGCTGTACACCCGCCCTCCTCTCGGAGCAAATTCTGCGTATGCCACTGTCTCGGAGTACTCCCGTTTCGCTCGCCTTTACATCCCGNCCGCCCTCCTCTCGGAGCAAATTCTGCGTATGCCACTGTCTCGGAGTACTCCCGTTTCGCTCGCCTTTACATCCCCTCTCAGTTTCATCTACATCTCGCTTCATCCAGATAGTCGACGAAGAAGCCACATTTTTCAACAGAAGCATTAGATAGGCCGGCGAACAACGCTCTAAGCTCTAGTGATTCTGTGACCCCACCCTTANCAACGCTCTAAGCTCTAGTGATTCTGTGACCCCACTCTCACAAGCAAACTATCAATACTCCTGAGAAAAAGTAACACGGAGATGCTCTGACTTTTATAATTACAAGCAGCAATTTGCACGTTCCCACATCACGGGTCGCTATTTTTCCCTATTAAAAAACTACATTCCCCGTTGATTTGCAGATATTTTTAGCGCGGCAGTTCCGTCTGAAGCAGTAAATCCGCTGGCAAACACGCGCGGCTCGTCACTGATTACAGGCCTACCGCGAGAGATTCGTGGCGGAAGGTAAATATAGTACGCCTGATTCACAAGTACGGGTACGACCTGTTCCTGCGTTACCGTTTCGGTGTCAGCCCGGAAGCACAATTCACCACCTAGCATGTTCATTTGAGATTCATTACCACGCTACCGAACGTTGAACCGTAGCCACTATTTTTAATATGCCGTGCTGATTTAACGCGGTACACATTTTACTATAAACAACTTAAAAATCGAGGTACTTTTATTTTATTTTTTTACAAATGCTGGAAGTGCCACCTATCGATACATTTCAGAACTAAGAGTATCTAAGAATAGAGGTCAAGTTTTGCTTTGATAGCTACGCACTGAAAGGCTACAGTTCATAGGCCCTTCCGATTTTAATTGGCTTTTGAAACTCGGGTGGGCTCCAAAGTATTCGATACTCGGCGATCAGAAATCGAGCCGTGTCAGCTATCAAGGCTACAAAGGACGCTGATATCTAAGAAATATGAAGATAAATTTTATTCCTGTGATTGAAAAAATGTACATGTACATTTCTGTAACAATTGCCGATGGGTACTTCTTAAAGAGATGATGTATGAGTTTTGGAACACAGTTTTAGAATAAGAAAATGTTATGCTCGTATGGTGCCCTTTTCTTGCATGTGTTTATTTAGTGGTGGAAGTCAAGTAGTTTTCAACGTGTCATCGTTTATATGAATCGGTGTACTGGAAATTGAAATAAGCAGAAAAAAAAATTGAGGCACGTGATTTGGATGCCTTCGTGATCTATGCATATTTCAGTGTTCCAATACCGCAAATGTGGAACTTCTGGCCAACAGAGAATATTTGTGGTGTCCGCTTTTTACGGGTGCCGAAATATCAAATTTTTTTTCTGCGAAACTCAAGTGTAAAATGAGATTCGAGTACCGCTGTTGCCGCCGGGCCTGATGGATGGTACGTGTGAATCCGGCTTCACCGCGTGCATGCATGGAGCGACAGTTACCGCAAAGTGCTCAGCGTCGCGGAGGAAATGGCGGAGGTCCTAAACGATAACGATTCTCTTGAAGACGGGGGTCGCCCCGTCTCGCATCAACACGTAAACGTCTGACAACGCGTGTCGAAATGGCGAGCGCGTGCAAACTTACATATCTCCCATCAGCAAAGGACCGGAACGTGAGAATGCCCATTTTCATGTTGAATATCTCTAACAGGGAATGGTGTTGCTTCAATGCGTAAACATAAAATCTCGAATATATCAGTTTATTTACGGTATGCTGCGGGCTGAGCGAATTTACTGTCTGTAGCGAGCATGGTTAGAAATCAGGGCCAACCACCACCGTGGGTAACTGGCACGTCAAAATGTTATAACTGGACGAAGCTTGTACAATGTACGAACTTGTAGGTTGAGCTGCAGGGATTATTGTTCAACGTTTTATTTTCAAGTACCTTCCTAACAGAAATTTTATTTCGTTGCCAAAACTGAGATGAAAAATAATTATGACTTAATTACGGGAGACAACGGAGCCGGAAGAATGACACTCGTTTCTCCATATCCTCTATATTCTTCATATTTTCCGTATTACATCTAACACACACAGTATTTATAAAACATAATTTTATCGTTAAAAACTTTTTTTTGTAAAGGAACNTTCCGTATTACATCTAACACACACAGTATTTATAAAACATAATTTTATCGTTAAAAACTTTTTTTTGTAAAGGAACTCTCGAATTCAGCATGGAATAGCAGTCTAATCACAACACAGTTATCACACGAACAACAAGGAGTCAATGATATAAATTATCAGCCTACTTTCCTCTACATGAACGCAAATACATTTTAATGAAGTTGGTAAAAGCTTAGATGGTAAGTAGAGCTTAACGTCTCACTGACAGCAATGCCATTAGAGATCGAACCACAAACATATGCAACAGTAAGACAATTACAAATACACACGTCCCTTACGCGGGATACGAACCGAGAAAACCTCGTACCATGAGCTAGCGTGCAAACAACTGCATTTCGGAGGTAGGATTTGGAGCATCTACTTCGAATATAATCAGTTTCATGTTTTGAATGATAGGGTTTACTAACCTAANTCGGAGGTAGGATTTGGAGCATCTACTTCGAATATAATCAGTTTCATGTTTTGAATGATAGGGTTTACTAACCTATAATATTTGCATGGTCGCCATTTTGAAAGGCCTGTCGTAGCGCTACTTGTTGAAGAATTTGGTAGTAAAACGTTGATTGGTTTCCGAGATATAGCATACAACTTTATATTATTATTTGGTGCTATCGTAGAAAATTGCCTAAAAAGAGGTTTTGTATACATTGCCTCTAATAGATACTGTCAGCTTTCAAAGTTTGGTTGAATTTGGTTACAAAGTTTAATAGATATAAATAATTTGGATACGTTTGCTATATCATCGCCATTTTGAAAATCAGTATCTTACACCACTTAAATCATGAAGTTTTAGGTGGCTTTCTGTAACACTACTGGTGTGCGAAATTTGGCGTAAATTAGTTGAATGGTTCCGGGAATATGGAAAAATGTTCAATTTTCTCACCTAGCACTATTTTACAAAAATGATGACAAAAAAAGTATTTCTGTATGTTGTTGAATAATTAGATATAACATAGATGCATACATAGATATAACATACTAATATATATTATTTGTGTTAATACCATTAAAAAAAAGGCCTGTCCAACATAAAATAAGTTTTCATGCCCTACCGTAGCTACGTGCGTGCAAAATTTAGTGGAATAGGTTGTTTGGTTCCCGAGATATGGCATAAAACCTCAATTTTTTTTTCATGTGGCGATATTTATAAGTACCTAACACGAAGGTTTTGTATCAACACATTGGATGATTGTCGTAGACACTGCCAGCATATAAAATTCTGTTGAAATTGCTTCGGACATATTACATGCTAAGCAATAATATTTACATGGCTGTTATTTTAAACATTTGACCAACCCCCTAAGTCATATAAACTTAAATGGACTAAAAAAACATACTTTGTGGCAGGGATTTGATGGGAGTTATATAACTGTTTCCCGAGATAGGACATAAAAGTTTAATTTTGCATATGGAGATATCTTTTAAAATGGAGAAGGAAAGAGTTTATTTATTTGCTAAATTGATGCTTGCATAGATACTGTCAGTATACGAGGTTCATTTATAATTGCTTGCATAGCTTCGTAGATACATCAAACTTAGCTATATGACGCTTTTTGTAGATACCGCCAGCATACTAAGTTAGATTGAAATTGGTTCCATGGTTTTGTAAATTTAGCACAGCAAGCTAAAATGTTTAAATTGGTCACAGTTTTTGAAAAAAAAAATAAAAAAAAAAAAATTCTGGCTCACTTAAAACATATAAATTTATATGTCAATACTACTTTTTTGCTAAATTTGGTAAAAATCGATATATTTTTCCCAATATAAATTATAGGCCTATAATTTTATTTATTCATGTGGCGTTATGTTACATAATGATGGATGAAACTGGATATTGGTTGGCATACATAATGCTTGTAATATATACATTCAGCATTCAAAATTTGGTCGAAATTAGCGAAACAGTATAGTAGATATATCAAATAAACCTGAATTATTTGCATAGCCAACATTTTTAAACTAAGCTTTTTCGATTTAAATTGCAAATTTTCACGTCGCCTACTACAGTATGAATTACGTGCCGCATTTGGCAAAAAAAGGTTAAGCAGTTTTTGAGGTATAACTTAAAATCTGTAGGCTATTTTTTCATGTAGCACTACCTTCCAAAATGGCGTAACAACGACNGTTTTTGAGGTATAACTTAAAATCTGTAGGCTATTTTTTCATGTAGCACTACCTTCCAAAATGGCGTAACAACGACAATATTAATCCATAAATAAAATGTCTACACGTTACATTGCCATCATACAAAATTTGGTTGAAATCGGTAGAATAGTTCCAAAGATATAACATAGTACCCTAAATATTCAAATTGCCGCCATTTTTAAAGTAAGTGTCAGGGGTGGTCTACAACTACAACAGTAGGATGTCCCTACTAATTATTATGCGTGCACAGAATTCTGTGAAATTCGGTTAATGCATTCAAATGTTATTAGGGGGGGGGAGAGAGAGAGAGAGAGAGAGAGAGAGAGAGAGAGAGAGAGAGAGAGAGAGAGACAGACAGAGACAGACAGACAGACNCAGAAATTTTATTTCGTTGCCAAAACTGAGATGAAAAATAATTATGACTTAATTACGGGAGACAACGGAGCCGGAATAATGACACTCGTTTCTCCATATCCTCTATATTCTTCATATCTTCCGTATTACATCTAACACACACAGTATTTATAAAACATAATTTTATCGTTAAAAACTTTTTTTTGTAAAGGAACTCTCGAATTCAGCATGGAATAGCAGTCTAATCACAACACAGTTATCACACGAACAAAAAGGAGTCAATGATATAAATTATCAGCCTACTTTCCTCTACATGAACGCAAATACATTTTAATGAAGTTGGTAAAAGCTTAGATGGTAAGTAGAGCTTAACGTCTCACTGACAGCAATGCCATTAGAGATCGAACCACAAACATATGCAACAGTAAGACAATTACAAATACACACGTCCCTTACGCGGGATACGAACCGAGAAAACCTCGTACCATGAGCTAGCGTGCAAACAACTGCATTTCGGAGGTAGGATTTGGAGCATCTACTTCGAATATAATCAGTTTCATGTTTTGAATGATAGGGTTTACTAACCTATAATATTTGCATGGTCGCCATTTTGAAAGGCCTGTCGTACCGCTACTTGTTGAAGAATTTGGTAGTAAAACGTTGATTGGTTTCCGAGATATAGCACAAAAGTTTATATTATTATTTGGTGATATCGTCGAAAATTGCCTAAAAAGAGGTTTTGTATACATTGCCTCTAATAGATACTGTCAGCTTTCAAAGTTTGGTTGAATTTTTTTACAAAGTTTAATAGATATAAATAATTTGGATACGTTTGCTATATCATCGCCATTTTGAAAATCAGTATCTAACANTTACAAAGTTTAATAGATATAAATAATTTGGATACGTTTGCTATATCATCGCCATTTTGAAAATCAGTATCTAACACCACTTAAATCATGAAGTTTTAGGTGGCTTTCTGTAACACTACTGGTGTGCGAAATTTGGCGTAAATTAGTTGNACACCACTTAAATCATGAAGTTTTAGGTGGCTTTCTGTAACACTACTGGTGTGCGAAATTTGTCGTAAATTAGTTGAATGGTTCCGGGAATATGGAAAAATGTTCAATTTTCTCACCTAGCACTATTTTACAAAAATGATGACAAAAAAAGTATTTCTGTATGTTGTTGAATAATTAGATATAACATAGATGCATACATAGATATAACATACTGATATATATTATTTGTGTTAATACCATTAAAAAAAAGGCCTGTCCAACATAAAATAAGTTTTCATGCCCTACCGTAGCTACGTGCGTGCAAAATTTAGTGGAATAGGTTGTTTGGTTCCCGAGATATGGCATAAAACCTCAATTTTTTTTTCATGTGGCGATATTTATAAGTACCTAACACGAAGGTTTTGTATCAACACATTGGATGATTGTCGTAGACACTGCCAGCATATAAAATTCTGTTGAAATTGCTTCGGACATATTACATGCTAAGCAATAATATTTACATGGCTGTTATTTTAAACATTTGACCAACCCCCTAAGTCATATAAANACATATTACATGCTAAGCAATAATATTTACATGGCTGTTATTTTAAACATTTGACCAACCCCCTAAGTCATATAAATTTAAATGGACTAAAAAAGCATACCTTGTGGCAGGAATTTGATGGGAGTTATATAAATGTTTCCCGAGATAGGACATAAAAGTTTAATTTTGCATATGGAGATATCTTCTAAAATGGAGACGGAAAGAGTTTATTTATTTGCTAAATTGATGCTTGCATAGATACTGTCAGTATACGAGGTTCATTTATAATTGCTTGCATAGCTTCGTAGATACATCAAACTTAGCTATATGACGTTTTTTGTAGATACCGCCAGCATACTAAGTTAAATTAAAATTGGTTCCATGGTTTTGTAAATTTAGCACAGGAAGCTAAAATGTTTAAATTGGCCACAGTTAAAAAAAAAATCCTGGCTCACTTAAAACATATAAATTTATATGTCAATACTACTTTTTTGCTAAATTTGGTAAAGATCGATATATTTTTCCCGATATAAATTATAGGCCTATAATTTTATTTATTCATGTGGTGTTATGTTACATAATGATGTATGAAACTGGATATTGGTTGGCATACATAATGCTTGTAATATATACATTCAGCATACAAAATTTGGTCGAAATTAGCGAAACAGTATAGTAGATATATCAAATAAACCTGAATTATTTGCATAGCCACCATTTTTAAACTAAGCTTTTTCGATTTAAATTGCAAATTTTCACGTCGCCTACTACAGTATGAATTACGTGCCGCATTTGGCAAAAAAAGGTTAAGCCGTTTTTGAGGTATAACTTAAAATCTGTAGGCTATTTTTTCATGTAGCACTACCTTCCAAAATGGCGTAACAACGACAATATTAATCCATAAATAAAATGTCTACACGTTACATTGCCATCATACAAAATTTGGTTGAAATCGGTAGAATAGTTCCAAAGATATAACATAGTACCCTAAATATTCAAATTGCCGCCATTTTTAAAGTAAGTGTCAGGGGTGGTCTACAACTACAACAGTAGGATGTCCCTACTAATTATTATGCGTGCACAGAATTCTGTGAAATTCGGTTAATGCATTCAAATGTTATTAGGGGGGGGGAGAGAGAGAGAGAGAGAGAGAGAGAGAGAGAGAGACAGACAGACAGACAGACAGACAGACAGACAGACAGAGAGAGAGAGACAGACAGACAGACAGACAGACAGAGAGAGAGAGACAGACAGACAGACAGACAGACAGAGA
>NQII01003075.1:0-17507 GCA_002778355.1 Clitarchus hookeri
ACTATCCTCGCCATACATTGTGGCACTTGAGCTCTCCAGTCCTACATAAGGAGGCTGAATCACCCCTTGTACATACATTATTCGTTCGAGTGTCACAACAGGAGAGTCAGGGGAATTAATGCAAATGTTTCATTATAGAAGCATTACATTTCATGGGTCTGTGCCAATTTTTGTACCTGGTTGTTAATAGGTGTTCCCTGGTCGTCATTATAAGGTGAGAATGAATAATTACATTAAACTTTATATGTCTTTAATTGTTACATAAATATATGTTAGTAGTTCATATAATATTATGACCGGAATAATGGGTAACAATCAGATACAACAATTTGCACAGGCCCATGAAATGTAATACTTCNACTATCCTCGCCATACATTGTGGCACTTGAGCTCTCCAGTCCTACATAAGGAGGCTGAATCACCCCTTGTACATAAATTATTCGTACATAAGTTATTCGAGAGTCAGGGGAATTAATGCAAATGTTTCATTATAGAAGCATTACATTTCATGGGTCTGTGCCAATTTTTGTACCTGGTTGTTAATAGGTGTTCCCTGGTCGTCATTATAAGGTGAGAATGAATAATTACATTAAACTTTATATGTCTTTAATTGTTTCATAAATATATGTTAGTAGTTAATATAATATTATGACCGGAATAATGGGTAACAATCAGATACAACAATTTGCACAGGCCCATGAAATGTAATACTTCNATATAATATTATGACCGGAATAATGGGTAACAATCAGATACAACAATTTGCACAGGCCCATGAAATGTAATACTTCTCTAGTGAAACATTTTCGGTAATGTTGCTGAATCTTCTGTTGTGACACTTAAACCAATAATTCCTGTAGAAGGGGTGGTACAGCCTCTTATTATAGGACTAGGGAGCTGAAATGCAGGGTGACACGGTGTGCCTAAGTGACCAGGACATGACCAGGCGCTGTAGCAGGTGGGATTAGTAACGTCGCTGCTTTCCATGGGCTACTCTTAAATTCTTACTGCTCACTACAAACAAAGCTGCCCGCATGTCAGCAGATATTCCGCATTGCCGTTTTGGTGCATGTTTGAAAGCTCAGTTTACGAAAACGAAAAATTGTTTTGTTATTTACATAGAATATTCTGCCATAATAAATGCGCGAAAAGAAACTACAATCTACACAAATATTAGCTTTATCGACAGTTATCAGAAAATGCCAAAAATACATAATAGTTGTTTTAAAGCGTGTCAGAGAGGCGAGTTGCTGAAGGAGAGGCTGCAGACTGGTTCAGTGGATGGCACATAACTACGATGACCTTGTGATGCACATGCCTGGGTCTCCTGAGCGCTTCCTGGTCTTGCACTCGCAAAATACATCCTGGAAGGTGGAATACTCGACGTGCACTTCTAAATTATAAGTGTTATGTCTAGTATATGCTACGCCATGGGAACGACTTCTGCATTTTAACTAAGTGTAATAGGAGCTGCGTGCAAAGGAGCTGCGTCCTCTTCACCCAGCAAACCACAGCTCGCCCGCTCAAATAAGTGCCACAACGTCTGGCACAGATAGTTAATCACATACTTCAAGATTGCCCCTAGCTAATGGGGAACTCTGTAGTCTTATAACTTATCTTTGAAAAGTTCATTTGACATGAGCGCGCGAGAAGTATATTTATTGTTTTCGATATCGCAACGTCACCTGTCTGGTGTACAACTCGATACCATTGGGGAAATTTATGATGAGATGGATAATTTCGTGGTTATTGGGTTGCCTGCAGCATTTCATGAGGGTCCCCCAGAATTGCATTAAAGACAGGCGTAAATGAGTAAAGATGTACCACGACCTGCACTTATGCTGCAGGTTTATGATCTTATAAGGATAAGCTTGAATGTGTGATGAACCCATTTCTTGATGCTTACTTCAAAAAATACTTGGTTGAAGATTTTAATAGAACAATACATCTCGGCTCTTCTATTAAACAGAAACCACGAAGAAAGTGACGTTTTGCACTGAATATTTATTACTGGTTACATTTTTAGTGCTATGCTTTGTACTCTGACCATTAAAACAACCGCAGGGGTTATCGTCTATAACTAGTCTCACGCACTGCTCACTCAGTATTCTGCTGTTGAGATCCGCGGTACTTTCACGATTGCATTTCATCCATATTATAAAACCTGCACGATTTTTACTGGCCATAATGACTTGTGTATTTCGCCAAGTTTATTCGAACTCTGTGNTATTATAAAACCTGCACGATTTTTACTGGCCATAATGACTTGTGTATTTCGCCAAGTTTATTCGAACTCTGTGTTGACAGAGTAATCCTTTGGTGTACCTTGCCATGTGCATTTCGTAAGAGTACCTTGGAAATATACATCGTGAGCATCATTTTATAGTAGTTTTGCACATTGTACACCTTAAAATATTTCTCGTCATTTGGTATTGGTTTNAACTAGTCTCACGCACTGCTCACTCAGTATTCTGCTGTTGAGATCCGCGGTACTTTCACGATTGCATTTCATCCACATTATGTAACCTGCACGATTTTTACTGGCCATAATGACTTGTGTATTTCGCCAAGTTTATTCGAACTCTGTGTTGACAGAGTAATCCTTTGGTGTACCTTGCCATGTGCATTTCGTAAGAGTACCTTGGAAATACACATCGTGAGCATCATTTTATAGTAGTTTTACACATTGTACACCTTAAAATATTTCTCGTCATTTGGTATTGGTTTNACATCGTGAGCATCATTTTATAGTAGTTTTGCACATTGTACACCTTAAAATATTTCTCGTCATTTGGTATTGGTTTGAGCTTTTGTAAAACCAACAAGCCACATCTTCCTCGAGATAAAATTTGAAACTCCAAGCTTCACCTTATCAATGAAAACATTCTTGACTTGTTCAGTAAATCCTGGTCAGTGTTTGAGCTTTTTATTCGTCTACGAATTCAACACAACATGAAAGCGAATATGGATCTGACCACACTTCCATGTGTTGGGAAACTGTTCGATCACCTAACTTATCTGCAGGTCATTAGGATTTTACCACGCAAGTGTCGGTTTAGTTCGGTCGTAGACATTGAACAGTCAAAATATTCGTTAGAGTCTGCCGGTTTCTTGTGTTTTATGTGTACTACNTTAGTTCGGTCGTAGACATTGAACAGTCAAAATATTCGTTAGAGTCTGCCGGTTTCTTGTGTTTTATGTGTACTACATAATACCTACTCGGGTCTTCGATATCATAGTGTTTATCCCATATTTCGTAATTTGAGTTTGGTTGGGACTTTATGCAAAAGCACACCTATGAAATGTGGTATTTTTAGATTATGTTTTAAAAATTTTATGTCAATTTTAGTAAGAGGTATTATGGGTAGTGATTTAATTCTCGAATTTGATTATTGGTGTCGTTTGTTTTTTTGTTTTTACTAGTTATGTTCATAGAGAAAAGCTATGCCTGTGATAATTTTTCATTATAATCGCTTACATGTTTGTATTGTGTCACTCGGCTGGTCTAACCACTTCTATTCATTGATGAAGATTTCACGATGCCAAACCAGTCTACAAGATGACTATAACAACACGCGAGCATGCGGTGAGAGTGAGAAAACGAATTTCGAATTGATATNCAAACCAGTCTACAAGATGACTATAACAACACGCGAGCATGCGGTGAGAGTGAGAAAACGAATTTCGAATTGATATTAAAAAGGATTAATGAGGTAACTTCCATCACAGTATTTGTCGGAGGTATTACCAAAACCTGATCTGCAATGATGTAAGGAGCAGATATGGTTGCACTCTGTCAGCGGTAAGGCCTGCAGACAATACAGCCCGGGACATGCCTGTCACGAGTGACAAGGCTACAAGAATTCAGTTTATTATATTCACCTAATAGTTAGACATGACGNGACATGCCTGTCACGAGTGACAAGGCTACAAGAATTCAGTTTATTATATTCACCTAATAGTTAGACATGACGATCAGATTTCATGTAATTACGGTGCACTATAAGGGTAGGTTAGCGCATATTAATCTCGTTCTGTTTTAATCATATCGCTGTCCCACACTGGGGTATTATGGATACAGTCGCAAGAACAAGTATGTACGATAACGCGTCTGCATTCGTATTTGTGTGTCCTGGCTTGTGTAGTATTTCAAAGTCATATTCTGAAAGGAATACAGCCAACCTAGCTCCCCGAGAGCTGGTCACTTTCAGCTGTAACCACAACGTAATCCGCAGGTGGTCGGCCAGTCAACTACCTAACGTACACATATTACCGCCAGAACTTCATAGCCTACATTAGGCTTAAACACTCACATTCCATACTTGAATAATTTCTCCCAGCTGTATTGAACTTTCTAGAAATTTAATAAGTGGGATGCTCAAGGCCATTGATCTCGTGCGATAACACAGCGCCTATTGCTCTATCTGAGCTATCACGTGTCAAAAAAAAAGTTATTTACCATCTGGGTAACATAGCACTGGTTTTTCACACAATGCCTTTAACAAATGATCAAAAGTTATCTGCATTTTAGTGTCCCAAATTAACGAAATATCCTTCGTGAGCTCTATTAAAGATTGTGCGATTTTTGAGAAGCTATTAATTAACCTATTGTAATAACCGACCACACCAATGAACTAAGTTATCTCTTTAACAGTCTTAGGCACTGGGTACGTCTTAATAGTCACAATTTCCTCTTCTTTTGACTATATACCGGTTTTTGAAATAACATGTCCTAGGTATTTAACCATAGTAAAAATGAAGATGCATTTTTATTATCTTAACCACCTATTGTCTTCTCTTAGCCTCTCAAATACCCTACATAAATTCTGCGAGCTCTCTTCCTAAGATTTATAAAACACAATCACATCGTTGAAATTGAAAAGCAAATTTCTCCTATAAATTAAGCTAGTGAATTTTCGTTAAGATTGGTAAACTTAGAAGGTCGATATACTAAACCAAAATGCATTCTAAAACAGTGATAACATCAATTTGGAGTTGAAAATCAGGTTTTCTCCATTTGCTATAGTGATTTATACAAATCCACTGACACAGTCCAAAATACAAAACATTTTCGCACAGCGTAACATGTCTAAAGTCTCATTTATCAATGGAAACTGGTAAATGACATACTTTGATACCATATTAAGGTCACAAAAATCAATATCAGCTCTAACGTTTGTACCATTTGCTGTTTCCTGCTTGACTGTAATCATGGATTTTGACCACGAACTGGTAGAATTTACAAAAAACGTAGACTTTTAAGCATTGACGTCAATTTCTTCTTTGATAGTAGCCTTTTGGCTTTGTGTAACCCTATATGGATGCAGCCTTATTGGTTCGGCATCAACTTTCTTTACGCTTCGTTTAACTTTGTCTGTACATCCTAAAACTTGCCATTTATTCATAAATATATTTTTCATTTCCTTTAAAAATGTAACTATGTTATCCTTGCCTATTTGATTTAGGTGTTCTAAATTAAATTGCTCACATAAAACGCTTAACCATACGTCACTTAGTAAAAAAAAAATTGATTTAATATTTTATATTAGCCAATCTCTAAACCATTAAATTTTTTCCGCTTCTCTTCAGTAAAATAGTTTTGATCATTATTTTCTAAATTATCTGCAATCTCATATGCATTAAACACAGATGCAGCATCATCAATTAAAACGTCACTAATATTCAAAATAAAATTCCACTCTTTTTCCTCAAAATCCATGGGGCTCGCAATACCTACTAGATAACTTCGGGGAAACACAACACATTCATCTTATTTATTTCCTACCACCATGGGAACCTCAAAAGTTTCCTCAACTTTACATAAACTGTAATCTGGCTTAAAAAATTCACCTAACTACACGAAATCGAAAATAAAATTTCCTCCTTCAATACCTCTATACTCGCAACACAACATCTTAAATTATTACATGGGGCCTTATCATCTAGGTCCCTGACACAACACACATTGCAACTAACGCCTACATCAACAGCACAACCCTTCTTGCCTCCTCGCCAACGTCAAACATGGTAGGATCTACAACCCGTCCTACCTTAGCCTGTGACTTGCCTGTCACACTATCTAAATCTGCTACTTCCGCAACACCTTTACACAAAACCTCTCTATTATTGGGAATCTTTGCGCCTGTTTAAGCTATAGTAATACTTAAATATGCATGCTTCATTCAAGAAGTAAACCTAGACCCTATTAGTTTTCCTGCATGCATTTGAAGACTTTGTCGAAACTACCAACTCGACTTTTGTGCACTTAGAAATTCTCATAAAAATTTATTTTTTTATTATTTCTTTTTCAGCAATATTTCATATGCGGATGCGCCTGTTATGACCTTCAACGCTCGTACCTTCGTACATTAACTTATCACTGCAGTTGCAGCCACTAACCATATAGGTTCGCATCAGCACCCTAGGTAATTCTGCATTTTGCGCTATTTCTTTTGTCAATCCAGACTCGCCTAATTTGTACTGATTTTCATCACCTTGACTTATATTAACTTCCTTTCCCATGTCTGTCACTCCTTCCACCTGTAGTCACTGTAAACGTGTCCTTCAGTTGCTCTGTTCCTTGTGTAAGTTTCTAAGGATTTTAAGCCCTCAAATAAGTATGATCTGTCCGTCCTAGTTTTACGCCTCGCTACCAGCTGTAGCTACATGTGCTCGCTAAAAACTCCAGTTTTTGTCGTTGCGTCTTCGGACTTGCACCATATATTAACAACAAATTTTTCATTTCATGCAATACAGAATGCGTCCAAAATGATATCCCACCACCGCCATTACTGAAAATAATGACAAAATTGTGAACAGGGTGACTATAATAACACGCAAAAAAATGTGGCAACCTCCGAGAAGACGTCTCGTGAAATGATGTAAACGAGGGAGCTACCACCACAGTACTTTTAGGATTTATCACTGACACCCGTTCTGCTTGGATGTAACAAGGAGCAGAGATGTGATTGCGCTCTTTCAGAAGTAAGTCCTGCAGGCAATTTCTCCGGTGATGTTTTGGGGGCTGGGAGGGGGGAGGTTGCCAGAGGATATGTTCTGGGACATTTCTGTCACGAATGAAAAGGCTAAAAGTTATGAGTTATTTCATTCACTTAATAGTTGGACATGAAAATCAGATTCCATTTAATCACAACTGTCAATAATAAAGGTTAACAAATTATATATATATATATATATATTTCATCGGCCTCCTCTACGATTGTCTTGTATACCAAACTCCTTAATTTCGTAACATTGTTCAGCAACTAGGGTATATTATATTTCTTAATCGCACTGTGCCAAGTGTTTGAGACTTATTTTTGATCAGCAGAACCTCTTTCTGGGATTATTACACTCGAATCGCAGAACGCTGATCAGTATTGTCATGATATAATGTCCATCCTTTATCTTATATTATCGATACAGTTTAGTGAAAAGAACTACAAAATAATAATTGCATTCTCATAATNATGTCCATCCTTTATCTTATATTATCGATACAGTTTAGTGAAAAGAACTACAAAATAATAATTGCATTCTCATAATTTATTTTGAGTAACTATCAGAGGATTTTTAAACTAGATGTTTGACTTCCCTTGCATAACAGCTCACGAAGATGTTGAAAGCACTAATCTATTGGGCCATGGCACCCTCTTACTGAATAGGATGATATGCATCATGGCATATATACAATTTTTGTAAGAGCAGCTGATATCCTATTATACAGCACTAGTTTCTTTTCTAAATCACCTCAGCAGCCGAAAACATGTGTATGGTAGATTTTTAGGCATGAAATATGTGTGATATTGGTTGTACAGTGACTATGACAAGGCACTCTTAAGATACATGTTCGAATTTTACTAAAACGCCTGTGTGGAAAATGGAAAGCTTACAGAATTTTTTTTTGCGCGGAATAAGCCAATATTTTTTCAGAGATATGGAGCACGCCTAAATAAATACATTGCCATTATGAGAATAATGGTATTGTTTTATATTACCTAAAACATTGCCGCATGAATGTCTCTGTAAACATGATCTGACGATCATGTGTATAGAGACATTTAGATCGCAGAATATAATTATAAACCAAGTATGGTTTAATAACAATTGTAAATTGCATCAAATAATTTAATGAATTAACTCAAAGGTTCAATGAAATAATTTTCAACCACAAAGAATGAATTACAGCTTAAATTTTGGGAACATATCATGAAACTACTATTTGACAAAATGAGCCGGGCTGTTTCTTACCGGGTACGATAGCGCCTATGTGGCAAATAGTAGAACCATTCCGAATGTCTATAAATCTGGAAGATTAGAAAAAGTATCTACCAAATATTTCATCCTTGGAGTCAGTAATGGGCACTTCCCAATTGTGCATTATGTTGGGGGAAAAACTACTTAATTTTTTTGGGACTAATTTTGAGATATCGGTGTGAGTGTAATACGTGAGGATTGAGACAGTCTATAATATCACATGCATGGTCTAGCATGTAACATGTACTTAATGACAGATGACTGATAAACAGAGTAATGTGGAAATGCCTAGGTTTCCAGTCTGATTAAAAGACTTTTATTCAATAACACAGCTATAGCATACACACTGGAGGACCAAAAAAAAGGTATAGGCGTGCGTATGCAAATAACAGAGGTATGGAACCAATCAGAGTAACGCGATGCGGTTGGCAGCGCCTATATAAGACCACAAGCGTATGGAAAAGTTGCTAGATCGTTTACTGCTGCTAAAATGGCTGGTTATGGAGATTTTAGTGAATTGGAACGTGGTATTATAGTCGGCGCACAAGAGATGGAACATAGCATCACCGAGGTAGCGATAAAATGTGGATTTTCGCGTACGACCATTTTACTAGTGTACCGTGAATGTCAGGAATCCGGTAAAACATAAAATCTTTGACATCGCTGCGGCCGGAAAAATATCGTGAACGAACGGGACAAACGATGACTGGCGAGAATCATTAAACGTGACAGACGTGCAACCCTTTCTCGAATTGGCGCAGATTTCAATGCTGGAGCATCAACAAGTGCCAGTGTGCGAACTATTCAATGGACCATCATTGATATGGGATTTTGGAGCCGAATGCCCACTCGTGTACCGTTGTTGACTGCAAGACACAAAGCTTTACGCCTCGCCTGGGCCCGCCAACACCTCCATTGGACTGTTGATGACTGGAAACACGTTGCCTGGTCTGAATAGTATCGTTTTCAATTGTATCTAGCGGATGGACGTGTACGGTTATGGAGGCATCCTTACGAATCTATGGTCGCTACATGTCAACAGAGGACTGTTCAAGCTGGTGGAGGCTCTGTCATGGTATAGGGCGTGTGCATTTGGCGTGAAATGGGATCCCTGATACGTCTTGATACGACTCTGACAGGTGATAGATGCGTAAGCATCCTGTCCTGTCACCCGCACCCATTCATGTCCATTCTGCATTCCGACAGATGTGAGCAATTCCAGCAGGACAATACGACACCCCAAACGTCGAGAGTTGCTACCGAGTGGCTCCAGGAACACTCTTCTGACTTAAGACATTTCCATTGGCCACCTAAATCACCAGACATGAACATTATTGAGCATATCTGGGATGCCTTGCAACGTGCTGTTCAGAAGAGATCTCCACCGCCTCGCACTCCTATGGATTGGTGGACTGCCCTGCAGGATTCATGGTGTGAATTGTCTGCTGCATACCTTCAGACAGTCGAGTCCATGTCATGTCGTCTTGCGGCATTCTGCGTTCTCGCGGGGGCCTACACGATATTAGGAAGGTGTATTAGTTTTTTTAGCTTTTAAGTGTATGATGACCATATCAAATTCCATAACAATATTGAAAGACATTTATCCGAGACTCGTGACTTCACACATAAAAGTATACAATGATTGCAATTTTTATTTAGTGCAATATCTGACAAAGATTATCTACTACATCCCATGATAGAGTCTTTTGGCGCAAAATATTTGCTCGCCTATAAAGTCAGTCTTTCTCTGAAACTGAGGAAAGCATTATATCTCTAAATCAGTTTAACACGTATTTTCAATGCACTCGATGACTGATTAAGCGTTGGTGGTCAAGAATACCGAAGTAGAAGACACATTCACACATATGAAGGGGTAGAAATACTTCGATACGCACATGGTACAAAATCATGGGTTGAACATATGTTTTTAAATGTTAAATGGGAAACAGTACAGGCAAGACCCGTCTGAACCGATTCTATGTTTCGCCGAGATCTTCCATCATAATATGCATGTCGCAATGATACGACGTGTAATGTGTGAAAGTATGGTAAAAAATTGTTATTTTGCAAGAAAGATGAAATAGTTACTACCTTGCTGTATTTTGTAAGTTTACCCTGGCATTTATGAATTGTTTTTCAGAAAGTATTAGGGATAAGAGTATATTACAATTGTTAGAATATAAGATGTTGCATAAGATCCTGTTCATGAATTGGAAAGATAGCGATCCTGAAAATGTGTTCTTATAACGAAGAATATCACAAAATTGAGACATTCATATGATATTTTTTGACATATCAGCATTGAAATGTAGAAATAGTTGAAAAACGTGGGTGGTAGCAAGTATATTGGATATTATATTCTGCGACAACACCAACGAGATGGTCTACATTCAGACGCATATGGTTTCTTCATAAATAGTTGGCACTTACTCGAACACTAAAACTATTTTTTCGATCGGGGAAGATCTGAAGGGTGGATTCTATTTAGATGAATAAGTAGAATGGAATAGTTCGTTTCAGTGCATTGCCATCATGCTTTGAAGCTCGTGCAATTTTCTACATTAAGCAAATAATTAATTTTATTCCTAATTTTCAAAGGGGCTTCTTTTCTTTACTAACGACGTTAGGTCATACATAGGACGCATTAATTACCCCATCTTGTCATTCTGTTCTGCAGGTGGCCATATTGTCAGCAATTTTATTGACAAAACCACTTGTTTCATCGCATGAATCACTTCGCAAATTAGTTTTTGATCTAAAATCAGATTTCCACCAGAAAATAAAAAAAAACGGAAAAATATTTTGATCGAGTCCTCAAATCAACAAAGCGAATTTGAGGCTCTCAGCAGAATGAGCCACTTAATCCTCAGACATGTAAAAGCATATTCTAGGCTTGAAGCCAGGACCGTCAGATTGATCCGAAACAGCATATATGGCCTCCATCTACGACATGCCATCCGGTATCTTCAAAAAAATTAAGAAAATGCATAAATCGAAAAAAATGTTATAATCGTGGAACATATACCGTACCCAATCCTTCCCCTGTCCATCAAAAACACCTTAACAACACCCCTCAACGTCACCTACCCATCCCCCAAACTTACAAAATAAAGAAAATAGCAAAAAAAATCAACAAAAAAAATTTTCAATAGAGAAAAAAACTGCATTGATGAATCATACCACAATATTGGACGCCAATGACCTTGACCTTAACATAATAACCTTAACATCAAAAATCAAGAAAACGTTTGTAAAAATGTATTGAATTCATAAAAATCGACAAACATATTATGTTACTGACTACGAACCTCATGTTGAATGTTGGCGCCCTTAACCTTGACCCCAATTACATTTGACCCTACGTCCATAAGCTTGAACCCAAAAAAATCGTGAAATTCCCAGAAAATACCCAAAAAAATTTGAAAACATTTTCAATATAAATATATATAAAAAAATAACTTTTAAAGACTCACATGCTATATGTTCTGGGCTCGATGGCAGGTGGAGCGATCAGCGATAAAGCACTCGAGACGAAGACCAGCAGACGACTTAGAACCCCTCCCCCCCCCTGCCTGAACTTGTCCAATAGTTATTCACTGATTACTTGTGTTTGTTTGACCCCCCTTTCACACCCACTCCTACAAGGCAACGCATCGCATTGGTCGCTTATGAATAGTTGTTGGTCGCATGATATCTTGTCCTCTGCTGATAATGAGTGAAGTCAAATGTGCGCCTCATCACAGTTATTCGCCTGATGCGAGACGTGAGAGATCACACTCTCTTCCTTGGTGTTTTCAGCATTCAGTCAGGTAATTTATTTTATTTCATCTCTTCTATAAAATTCTGCATGGCATTATTAATCATGCTCGTGATTTAAATACGCATTCATTTCTTCACCAAAGTAAAACTGTAAATAACATTTCGAATACCAGTTCAGACCAGCGATCAATTGGAGTGTAGTTATAAAGATAAAGTGTTCATTTAATGGTATGCCTACGATCAACATCATGACTTTGTGTTTGGTGGAACCATCATTGACACCAGCTGGACTACATAAGTCGTCGAAGCTATTGACAAACTCTTAGAGTAGGGACCTTGAAAATGGGAATGTATGATCCCAACGCGGGTGATAGATAATCTTACGTTCCATGCTTTTCTTGATCATTAATATATTAATCGTCCAAATCATTTCACCAATCTTTCCATCGAACTTTCGCAATCTTCCCCTCAATCATTCGCAATCTTTCAATCAAACTTTCGCAATATTTCAATTAATCTTTCGCAATATTTCCATAAATCCTTTGCGATTTTCCATCTATCATTCACAATTTTTCGCAAAATTTACATCAATCTTTCTCACTCTTTCACAATCTTTCGATCAATCTTTAGCAATCTTTCTTTCAATGCTGTCCACTATCCATGCAGTTTTTATGCTTTAAATCTTCATTAATATTCTGTATGTAGATCAGTACTTTAGTAAACAAGTGCTCATATAACCAATGTAAATTTATAGTAGGAAGAAAGGAAATGACACAAAATATGGAAAAAAACAATTATATTATTTTAAAAAAATATTATTTCACACATTACATTGTCAGAAAAAAACAGTTCATCATCACGGGATATAAATTTAAAACTTCAGTTCACTAATGATTGAATATAACATGTTAATGTAGAAATATCCACCTCGTTGCAAAGCAATAAAATCTCTGAGACTATGAACTAGTTTATTCAGATCCTCGGGAAATATATAACGAGTTTTCTGGTCGACTCCTTCCTTCTTCCCACTACTTGTCGCAGGAAACATGTGGGAGAAATTTGTGTGAACTTTGGGAAAATCATTATCCTTCTCATCAAATACTTCATCAACAATGTCATCACAGTCACTATCACGAATACTGTCTTCATGATCGTTTTTACCTCTGGTTTCATCTTCAATATAATGTATACTTTGCTTTGTATGAGTCGCATGGTAATTATCTGTATTTAGAGCAAACGATCGTTTAATTTGAAACTCATCGACTTCACGCGAAAGTATTGCGAGAACTGACTACACTACACAAAGCAGGTCACTCATTCCACATGGAGCATTAACTGTTTTATAATAATCGCCCATGGTATCAGTACCAATCAATGTAGCATGAGGTTTATGTGGTAACACTAGCTGTCTCTCAAAAGACGAATCCTTGCTGTTCTTGATGTTGTTCTTAAATGTATCGCCTTGAATAAACTGAATGTGGCTTTTGTATTAATGTTTCTTCATGCGAAAAGGACTCTTCTTACAGTGGCTCTTTCATGCCGCTGAACATTTTGACTGTAGGTGAAATCTCGATCGCAGAATCGACAATGACGACAATCCGACAGTGAGGATGCAGATCGCGGCAACAGGTTCGTTGTCATAAAATGCAGGCCTTTGTATTTGCAATTCATCCTCACTGTATGACGAGAGAGCGCTTNGGCAACAGGTTCGTTGTCATAAAATGCAGGCCTTTGTATTTGCAATTCATCCTCACTGTATGACGAGAGAGCGCTTCCAAATCGATGTCCACCTCATGGCGTCCGCACGACAACTGTCACTTTCTTTATGAAACCGATTCTGTTTATATAGTAAAGTACACAGCTTATGCCCACAGAAGGCCTTCTGCCATATATTATTATGTAAAATATTCCAGGCACTGAGGAANGTAAAGTACACAGCTTATGCCCACAGAAGGCCTTCTGCCATATATTATTATGTAAAATATTCCAGGCACTGAGGAAACCCACACCCGCATTCACGAGAGAAGTAGTCAATGATAATTTCAAAACACACAAATGCTCTTACAAATTAATATACAAGAATTTTGGGAATTCAATACATTCCTTTTAAGGGAAAGTAGGCCGCAGCAGGACGAACATTTTTATATAGGANAAAGTAGGCCGCAGCAGGACGAACATTTTTATATAGGAATGTGTGGTCGGAAAAAACGTTTCCCTACTGTTCTAGAGGCACCGAACGCACAACGCACATTTTAAATTTGGCGCCCTTGATGTGGGCCCTTGCAGCGAACAGACAGTTCTTGTAAAAACTTGCTGCCTAAACAAATGTTTGTGGGTGTGTTCCATGATGTTTTGCTAACACACAAATATGACGCACCGTTACAGCAAGTGTTGTAAGTGACGACTTCCCACTTGTGTGCAGGAAGCAAAGAGATGCGACACTGATGCACTCGGTCGAAAATCCCTGGCATGCATTCCACTATCTGAAAGGTGGCATGGCTGTCAGTTCTTCCACCATGTCAATGGGCGTGACGTAAACTACGCTCTTGACATGGCCCCACAGGAAAAAGCCTAATGATGTTAGTCCGGCGATCGTGCGAGCCATGCAATTGGACCTCTCCACCAGACCCACCATTCACTGAAGGTGTTAGTTACATTATACTATAGAGCACGTGAGAAATAGGCTGGTGCATCGTCGTGCTGAAACCACATATACTGTCGGTTATCAAGAGGCACATTTTCTAACAGCTCGGGGAATGTTTCCTGCAGGAAGGTGAAGTAAATGTGTCCAGTTAAGGAAAATGGCAGAACTTATATGCCAATCAGCTGATTCTGCACAATTCCCGCTCACACATTCACGTGAATCTGTTGTTGGTGTGCCCTTCTGTGAGTGACATGTGCATTTTTGTTGCTCCGCACGTAGTTGTTGCGGAAATTAAACATTCTGCATGCGAATGAAGCTTCACTGCAGAAAACAATCTTCCTTCTTAATCTGGGATCTTTGCCGATGTGTGCGAGGAACCATTTACAAATCTTCCAGCCAAGGAGAAAAGTCTGTCGCACTCATCACCTGTTATTTTTTGTGTGTGTTAGGGGTGTAATGTTTGTTCGTGAAGAACTGTCCAAACCCTCCAGTTTGTGATGCTCAATGCGTTGGCTATTGCGCGTTAGGGTGGGTAATTTTTTTTTTTATTTCTCGTTATTGTAAAGGGCAAAGCGATTGAAAGGTGCTAAATGGTCTTGGTAATGCATACGTAAAATTTTATTACGTTCTATTGAGTTTTATTGCCTCCGGATTGTGATTAAAGATTTGAAAAAAATTATTTTTCGAGGGTTTTTCTCAATGAGAAAATAATAATATAGAAATACTTTATACAAGTGATTAACATCGAATTGAATGAAAAATATACTTTGTTTTACTAATACTAAGCAGGAAGGTGTAGAGAGGTGTGATGATGTTACTAAAATTGCGCTTTCTTATTTTTTGTTTTCTATATTAAGCAAGTAATCAGAATGTGTTACTGAGATATTGAAAGAATATTTAATTGTCACATCGCTCAAATGAATGAAGCAAATATTTTTATACATGAATTAATTATCCAGAACTTGAATAACTGCCGATGCGATGACTGCCCCTGCCCTATCCGACACTCCATATCTATCGCATGTTTTCGACAGTAAAACATAATCAACTGGAAAATTGGAGTTACTATCTGGTTTAGCATTTGAAGGTGGAGTTTGGTCTTTACAATCAGACTGGCTGCATTCTGATGTGCGGCAGAGCTACTCCGTACATTTCTCCACTACTTTTTGACGTTTACTCAGAGATTTTTGTCGCAATAGCTTACTTTTCAGTGCTTTTGTAATTAGGCTTGTTGTGACATCTATGCCCCCTATCAACATTTTTCTAGTCGTTTATTGGTCAACTATGAAGCTTTGTTCTCTTCCAGGTATTCTTTTCTGCTTACTGCAGGTACATTTAGAAATATCCCGACACTTGCAAGCAGAAATATTTAACAAAGTTTTAATTCCAAGACGAAACTCTTCCAACTTGTTTTGCGGTATTTTTGGGTGAGACTTGAGAAGGTTTTTGCACTTTAAATGATATGCCTTTAACATTGCTTTCACTCGTTTTTGTTCTACTGTAGGAATAGAAGCTTTAGTCCACATTTCTATAAGTTTTGCAAGTACAATAGTCTCTATTTCTTTATAAGTGGGTTCTATTTTAGATTCCCTCTCATGTTTTATCTTGTGTCGGGTCCACTCATAACACTTCATGATTTCTTCATACATTGGTAACACATTGTTTTTTAAATCACATATATCACCGAACAACGCACATTTCCAATTAATACGAGTACGATTCATGGTTAAAATGCACTAGAAAACACAAAACAAACAACCACACTCTAGTAAGCGACGGGCGACACTGGTTGTTATTGTCTCAAATTGCGTGTCATTTGTCACGTCTAATGCCCCCCTCCCACTCCTCTTCGCACCTTCCTGCTTAGTATTAGTAAAGCAAAGTATATTTTTCATTCGATTCGATGTTAATCACTTGTATAAAGTATTTCTATATTATTATATTTTTATTAAAAAAAACCTTGAAAAACCATTTTTTTTTAATCTTTAATCACAATCCGGAGGCAATAAAACTCAATAGAACGTAATACAATTTTACGTATGGATTACCAACACCATTTAGCACCTTTCAATCGCTGTGCCCTTTACAATATCGATAAATAAAAAAAAAAGACCCACCCTATTGCGCGTGTACTGTTGGATGTCTGGTCTGCAACCTGCTCGAGCAGGTCCTCTCCAAAACTTGGGATGTGAACTAGCCTTCTCGCACCAGTGCTTGCTCTCTTTACTTGAACTGAGCATTTTTCACACAAATACCGAAGAAGACTTAGAAAGATTGGCAGGTTTGGTTGGCGCCCACCTGGATATTGCTCACGGCAACACCTCGCCTCCACAACACCACTGCCTTGCGCGTTGCCGTAAGCGAATACCTTGTCGGCACTCTCCGCCCACGTACACGCATGTGCCGCTGGTAACGCCATGACTAACTTCGCTCGTCCGGCGCATCAACCAGCACCAATGCGGGGGCTCGCTAGTAAGCATTGCCTCACGTGCGTTGTCGTGGATTACGTCAGCGACATCTGTTCGATGCAACGGCATGCCCCGCACGCGCGCCACATTTGAAATGTGCGCGGAGCTTTCAGCGCCTAAATCAGAATAGAAATACGTTCCGACCACGTGTCTCTATGTAAAATATTTATTGTCCTGTTGTGGCCTGCCATCCCTTATAATTAATGTATTGAAATCCCAAGCAACCGGTATATAAGTATAAACACAAAAATATGACAAGGGAATATACGTAGCTTTTGAATAGATCAAATTTAAAAGTATTTTGTATTTCTATGTTTATATACACATTTTTATGTAGTTTTCTACGGGTTTTGTGAATTTATTCGATACTAACAATTTGT
>NQII01003075.1:18347-59764 GCA_002778355.1 Clitarchus hookeri
GAGGTAGGAGGAAGATGACGTCGTAGGTGCAGGTTTTGCATTTCTGGTGGGGGAGGGAGGGGGTAGCCATGTCACCATATCCTCCCCGATGTGCTGGACCTAGCGAGCCTCGAATACGCTATTACTGCTCAGAGGATTAATAACCTCATTAAACTAAGAAGCTCGAATTGGCTTTGCTGATTTTCAGACTTTTAGGCTCTCGCATCGAAGAATCTCGAATCCACTTTGCTCGTACGAGGACTCGATCGAGAAAATTGTCATTTTTTTTTTTTGGTGAACAAAGTAATTAATGGGTAAAAAATTAATTTCTGAAGTGATATTTGGGGTAAAACAAGTGACTTTGTCGATAAAATGGCGAACAATTTCGCCACTGGCTGACCAGAATTACATAGTATAAACAGCTTTTAGCTCCGACACATTACCCCATTGCGCTGAAACGAACTTAGTAATTCTACTTGAGTAGTTCTGGAAACACAAATTAACTGCATATGGACGTGAAATGCAATTAGCTTTAGCACAAGTTCGCCTTACATTGTACGTATTTCAAGCGATCCTGTCAAAACGATGTTGCACACGCAGCTGATCATCTCAAAATCCAAACCAAATGCCTATGTTATAAAGGCTGTGGAGAAAACTTTGCATCAAAGTTGTATCTTGACTCATCCGCAAACGACTCTGAGAAAGAATTTTGCAATTAGAAGTTCAAAGTCTTTCTGAAAGAACAATATATCAGCTATTAGTACCTCTACGAAAATGTTAAGGCGACTTTCGTAGAGATATTCACCATGTCTCCAAAATTCAAGATGTTGAGGCGTTTCACAATAAAAGAGATCTAAGTATATTTCTATATATGCCTAACATGTGATTTGTTTCTTGTAGTTACATATAAAATCAACTTACAATATTGTAATGGGTTTTATTTTGTGTAAACGCACTGCATGTATAAATGCTATACATTAATGAATATAAATATTTTAATAAATAAGAAATGATTTTACAAATATTTATTCTATTATACTATACGTACATACAAAATTCAAAGTTCGAAAAAAATCTTTCAATACGAATTGGAGCGCTGAAAACATTTATGAGACATAAATGGAAGTATGTACCGATGAACTACAATCTTGAAGATTCTAACGATTTTTCAGATCTCAGCTGATTTTACGCCAAGATCTAGTCTACGGTGGGGAAGATTCTGTCCTTATGACACTCTCGTATCTGAAAATAGAGAAAGTTATCGATGTTAAAGGAAGTGAAATAATTGTTAAAAACCTACCAGTTTCATAATTACGGAACAGGAGCGTAACGACCTGGTACTTCTGCTTTTAGGACTGAAGTAAAATTGAGCTACTACGAACAAATAATAATATGGGCGACGGAATGTTCTTTGCCATGAGAGGGTTTCAAGATGTTTGAAGTCGAGTTATTGTGTATTTTTTCACCCCGATTGGTTTAGTTATTCCCAAATTTTTGGGTTAGAGGTAACTGGGACGCCATGCCAAATGCAACTGACGTCAAGTTAAATATTGTTCTTTTCTTCATGTAATAAAAACATTCGTTATTAATTTAACAGTATCGTGCACAAAAGCAAAAATTAAAAAACTTGTATTCTGAATTAATTTTGCAAAATATTGAATATTTTATAAAATATGTTTATTTAAAATAAACTCAGTGCTTTGAACTATGTTATGTCGGTCATATTCTCATTTCAATAAAGGTTTCGAAAAAATGTTTTAACATGTTCACTGCACAAAACTATTAATATTATTATTAATCCGAGATACATTTAATATCAATAAATGTTATGTAAGTATTTTTATTACGTTTTGTTACACAAGGAATTTAATTTTTTTTTGGAAAACAGGAATTTTACACTATTCGTAAAAACGGTTAAAACTGGCATACAGTCCGGTGTAAAGAAACGCTGATATTCAGAAATTGTAACGTATTAATTATTCGGTTAAAATATGTGTTTATTTCAGTGCGTGATGGTTGCTAAAATAACGAAAATAATGTTTCAACGACATCCAATACACTTGTCCAAATAATGAAGTATTATTACTATTTAGATCTTTTAAAAAGTGTGTTAAAATATTCAGACTAGTTTTGAATGTAATTAAGCACATACATACATTTTTACATACCGGAACGTTTTCGTTTTAACGAATGTGATATATGATGTTTAATGGATTTTACGCACGTGTCCGTCATGTTGAATATAAGAGAAAATTAGCCGATGAAAGCATGACGTCATTAATATTCAATTAGCGTGCACATGTGACGATATAATGATAAATCGTTGGTTAATCAAAATTTGTTCGTAATGAAGCCCGATACCAATTTGTAAAACTAGGATTGCACATATTCATTGAAAAAGATAGAATAAGAGTAACAAAAATTTATATGATTTTCTTTTCTACATTTAACATACTCATTAATGCGTCATAAATGAGCCTTATGAACCTGTATCATGCAGTTTAAGAGCGGAATAAATATGCCAAACTTAAAAATAAATTCGTTGGCAATGGCAGGACTCAACGGTATATGAACTGAGTTTACATATTTATTTTGTTATCAGCTAACCAAGTAATTTAAATTTATTACTGATATATTTTCAGTTAATTGGTGGTTCGTCTCTGCCTTCAAATCGTACGGAGTAGCTAATATTATACATTTGTGTTTCTTTCCGATGTCACATCTGTACAGAAAAGCGGAGATAAGTTTTCAATTTAAATGTTTAGTTCATACTGCGAAGAAAAATGCTAAGACAAAATATTAAAAAAAAAATTACATTATTAAATGTTTATGCACTTTATTTTACGATATCAAATTTCCAATCATAATGCAAAAATTATATGTTAAATATTTTATTACAAACCCCGAATTATTTATGTACGTCAAAGTAATGTATTCCCCTTATATAGTATAAATTATCAAAATGCCATTGAAACTTCATTACACCGAACACATTGCAAATTATATAGAAAGTTAGGTTAAATATTACCACAACTTTCAAATGAAACAAGTGTATACTGGCCAGTTTCGTAGCAAGTCTTATTGCACTGCGTTAGGGAAATGCTTTCAATAATGTACATATTTCCATTTTATATTTTTTAACAAAAAACTGCACCATTAAATTTCTTTATTGAAATCGTAATCATCTCATATACAGCCATCATTTAAACATTCGTTGTAAATCGTATTTTCAAAGTGTCGCAAGAGTGGCCGTGGTTATTCGTACTGACTGCTGTTTATCAGTTGTTTAGGAAAGTGTCTCTATGGGCATGGAATAGGGCGGTAGGAGCAGCAGAAAGTCGAGAAGGTGTTCGTGCTCTCTCGTTATAATTATACGTCGCCTTGACCTCACCTGACCTTGGCATGGCTTCTCAGAGACCATTAACCCAACAATTAGCGTATAATAAAACCATTCCGATTTATACAATTTATACAAAACTGTCTCCTTTTTACCCATTTTGGTCCGACGTATTCGGTAACCTTCACACCACATGCACACTAAAATACATTTACACAAATTAAACATTTTTTAAAATATGTTTTAATATATTATACACATATGATATCATATTTAAAAAAAATATTCATTAGTGTGGTTTTATCTAGTTTCTCTTATCATAGATTTGTCACTCCACACACTCGACCAAGCCCTTCTCTTCTCATGAGTACATTTCGTCACCCAAGTTATTATTTTATAGATGCTCTTAACATAGAATATTAAAGCTACAATACCTTAGCCGTTACACAACGGTCTAGTGATTAATAATCTGGTAACTTTATAAAACTTATTTCACTCCCTTTTAGATCGATATTTTTCACAGTATGAAAATGTCATAAGGAAGTATTACGAGTATTTATCACACGTGGAAGTTTTATAGTTTCCGCTCAACTTTTCCTAACAGTTTTTATTGCGGCATATGTTAATAAAATTTAAGAAATTAATAAAAATATACAATGTTTTATTTTTGTAAATATAAATTTATAATTTTATTATGACTTTTTGTGTAGATATGGTGGAACCAATTTTTTCTTTCTTTATCATCCATTTTAATTTATAATGTGCAGTTCCAATTTATACACAAATAAAATATTTTCCATACACGAGAAAAAAAAAATTAAATAGATTCTCAATCTACTTTTAATATTACGTTTTCCATAAAGATTGCCTGCTACAACATTAAAGGAAATCACATGTGCATATTATTGACAACCTTCTTGGAACCATCCTCATGGCATCAAGTTCATATTTGGATGGCCACATAGGCAACACAGAAGTCAAAGCAAACTAGGAAACGCCACCATTTGACAAACGGAAATCCATTCCATCGTAGACTGGATCTGATTGGAGTAAAATCAGGTTCGATCAGGTAAATAGTTAAAAACTTCAAGACAGCAGTTCCTCGGTGCACACTCCCGTATATGTATGTCTCATATTGAAGATACTCTAGTTCGCAGTGAATGCTATTTCGATGTTGGATTTATGTCGGCAGGGCTCCAGTTCGCAGTGAAAGCTATTAAAATGTTGGATTTATGTCGGCAAGGCTCCAGTTCGCAGTGAAAGCTATTAAAAAGTTGGATTTATGTCGGCAAGGCTCCAGTTCGCAGTGAAAGCTATTTCGAAGTTGGATCTATGTCGGCAGGGCGCCAGTTCGTCGTGAAAGCTATTTCGATGTTGGATCTATGCCGGCAGGGCTCCAGTTCACAGTGAAAGCTATTTCGATGTTGGAAATATGCCGACAGGGCTCCATTTTTTCTTGCCGGAGTAAATGTTGCGAAGCAGGGATTCGTCCTTAATGTCTTCGGACTTCACGCAGTCGTTTGCACTACGGAATTATACTCGCAGATGAGTGGGGCCAATATCTAAACACTCAGAGATTCTGTTTACTGTGAAATGCCTCAACATCTTGAGTTTTGGAGACTGGTGAATTTATCGATGATAGTCGCCTTAACATTGTTGTAAATTGACGTAAAGACTTTGAACTTCTTATTGCAGGATTGCTTCCCCAAGTAATTTGCATATAATCCGAGATACAGGAACTCACGCATAATCGTACGCCCTAACAGTTGTCATTAATGCTATTCTCTAATACTGTTAGAAAAACAATTCATAAATGCCAGGGTGCCATGTATTGTGTAGTTCGATAATACACGTCATGTAAGAACTTTTTATATTTTGTGCACGGTAACAATTTTTTTACGTTACTTGAATGGCGTACCAGTTAAAGCAACTGTTTTATTTGTGATTTTAATAAAAAAATTATTAATCCTAATTTACAATTACAACATCGTGTAGAACTTCGATGAAAGCGTGATATATGTCTTAAACAATTCTTGACATAACAGAGACCTAAATTTTTAATAGGAAATGAAAAATGAATAGCTGTTCTCAGTAAGAAAAAAATTGCAGAATAATGAAAAACGTAAATTTGTGTGTTCTCGTCAACCCGAGAGTTTGTGTAATTTTGTTATTACCAACCCAGTTTTAATTTCAGAGCATAAACCAAAGGAATTTTACTCATATACCACTAGCCATTTGTTAAGTAAAAACTTTCTCTTGAAATTTCACACTCCTTACAATACCTGTCGTTGCTATCAACGGTGTTATTTTTCCACTTACAGTAGCTTTTGAAACTAAAAACTTTACAGTTATGATCATTTCCTGTGATATTTAGACAAACAACTTCAACATACTGTACGCCAAAAAGAGTGTAAGGCACACATGTATAATTATGTTGATTTTNGGCGACAATCAACTTGTTGCGCGCAACAGCAGTGTAGGCGGTGCTTGTATGGTTTCAACATGTGACATCCTATACAACAGCAAAAAATTGCCTTTTGGTTGTTGCCTGAGTGGAATGGCGCCTTCAGCGATCACGGACACCAACAATACACGTCATGTCAGAGTCTAGGAAGTTAATTTTACTCGTCTAAACGGTGACTATGCGTAGTGATTAATTTCCTTAACTTATAAAATTGATCTCATAACATTCACTTTATAAAATGCTGAAAGTTTATTCAACAGTAGTTAAATTTCAGAGTGAATTACAGTAATTATGGACATGAAGTCAAGAAAATAAAATTACCTCCTTGTTTAAAAATGTAATTATTTACTACGATAATAATGTAATTATGTTGATTTTATTATTTTATATTTACTCTTTTCTGTGCTCTGACATCAATAATGTAATTTGGAGTATTTAATTACGATTTTAAATTACATCGCTTATTTGGTTTTATACCAAGCCGCCGGGTTTGAGTGTTATTTTGAAGTGTGAGTGTGTTTGTTTGGTTGCCGGGGTAAACTTCATCTGCCTAATGGGGTTGGCTTGTTGGAAGCGCAGAACCGCAGGTGTACCAACAGCGAACAGGCAAGTACAACACACGCCTCGTCATAGTGTCTATGTGAAAGTTACTGAAATACCGTGCTGTCATGCCGGCCTTTGGAACCATAAAAAATATGAAATAAATTTTGTTTGTTAATTGTCAAACCGTCTGTATTAATGGTTTTCGCTCTAACAGTTCTACACTGTACAGAACAAGCTAGAAATGTATAATTTTATAAAACAATCGGTTTTGTATGCTGTTAGAATTCATTGATAAGAAAATTTTACAGTGAACTGACGATGTGACTATTATATCGATTGTATTGTGGGAAAAAACCAAAACGAATTTAAATAAACAAAGTGCGGAAATGGTGGCCGCACAAGTGTAGAAAAATAAATTTTATCCCAGCTGGAGACTTCATAAGAAACACTATTTAAAAATGTAGACTCGCCACAACAGATTGGTTTGGCCTAAAATTCAAATTCTTCCCTTTGTTAAATTTCGTTGATTGTCGCCTTTCAAAAATGCATTTGCCAATTCATCACCATTCTACCAGTGCAGCCTGAAACAGGTTTCCGCCAGTTTTCACAACGTTCGACGGTCTAGCTGGCGACCAAATTGTGCATAGCGTTGTTATACTTGCAAGTGCGTCGACTGGATGTGAATAAAAGATTTTGGGCCAGGAGAATGCCATATGTCCATTATTTTGGAAGTGGTCGGGGCAAACGTGTTATAATACGGTTTCGAGTTTCCGGAAAGTCAAGACGTCAAGTCCCTTCCATATTGCATTGTTTTGAAGGCCTACTTAGAATGGTTCCACTGTGGAAACCTCAGACATACTCATTCCTAGTTCATATTAACTAAAGCTCGTGTAAAGCTACGAGCAGTGTTGAGACTGAAGGGTCTGTGTTGGACATTTTAGTTCGGTTTGGAAGTCGTCAAATAGGGCACGTCGTGTGTGGNCTGACAGTTTTTATTGCGGCATATGTTAATAAAATTTAACAAATTAATAAAAATATACAATGTTTTATTTTTGTAAATATAAATTTATAATTTTATGATGACTCTTTGTGTAGATATGGTGGAACCAATTTTTTCTTTCTTTATCATCCATTTTAATTTATAATGTGCAGTTCCAATTTATACACAAATAAAATATTTTCCATACACGAGAAAAAAAAATTAAATAGATTCTCAATCTTCTTTTAATATTACGTTTTCCATAAAGATTGCCTGCTACAACATTAAAGGAAATCACATGTGCATATTATTTACAACCTTGTNATTAAAGGAAATCACATGTGCATATTATTTACAACCTTGTTGGAACCATCCTCATGGCATCAAGTTCATATTTGGATGGCCACATAGGCAACACAGAAGTCAAAGCAAACTAGGAAACGCCACCATTTGACAAACGGAAATCCATTCCATCGTAGACTGGATCTGATTGGAGTAAAATCAGGTTCGATCAGGTAAATAGTTAAAAACTTCAAGACTGCAGTTCCTCGGTGCACACTCCCCTATATGTATGTCTCATATTGAAGATACTCTAGTTCGTCGTGAAAGCTATTTCGATGTTGGATCTATGCCGGCAGGGCTCCAGTTCACAGTGAAAGCTATTTCGATGTTGGATCTATGTCGGCAGGGCTCCAGTTCGCAGTGAAAGCTATTTCGAAGTTGGATCTATGTCGGCAGGACGCCAGTTCGTCGTGAAAGCTATTTCGATGTTGGATCTATGCCGGCAGGGCTCCAGTTCACAGTGAAAGCTATTTCGATGTTGGAAATATGCCGACAGGGCTCCATTTTTTCTTGCCGGAGTAAATCTTTCGAAGCAGGGATTCGTCCTTAATGTCTTCGGACTTCACGCAGTCGTTTGCACTACGGAATTATACTCGCAGAAGATGAGTGGGGCCAATATCTAAACACTCAGAGATTCTGTTTACTGTGAAATGCCTCAACATCTTGAGTTTTGGAGAATGGTGAATTTATCGATGATAGTCGCCTTAACATTGTTGTAAATTGACGTAAAGACTTTGAACTTCTTATTGCAGGATTGCTTCCCCAAGTAATTTGCATATAATCCGAGATACAGGAACTCANATGAGTGGGGCCAATATCTAAACACTCAGAGATTCTGTTTACTGTGAAATGCCTCAACATCTTGAGTTTTGGAGACTGGTGAATTTATCGATGATAGTCGCCTTAACATTGTTGTAAATGGACTAATAGTTAATGTTTTGTTGTTCCGTAAAGACTTTGAACTTCTTATTGCAGGATTGCTTCCCCAAGTAATTTGCATATAATCCGAGATACAGGAACTCANCGTAAAGACTTTGAACTTCTTATTGCAGGATTGCTTCCCCAAGTAATTTGCATATAATCCGAGATACAGGAACTCACGCATAATCGTACGCCCTAACAGTTGTCATTAATGCTATTCTCTAATACTGTTAGAAAAACAATTCATAAATGCCAGGGTGCCATGTATTGTGTAGTTCGATAATACACGTCATGTAAGAACTTTTTATATTTTGTGCACGGTAACAATTTTTTTACGTTACTTGAATGGCGTACCAGTTAAAGCAACTGTTTTATTTGTGATTTTAATAAAAAAATTATTAATCCTAATTTACAATTACAACATCGTGTAGAACTTCGATGAAAGCGTGATATATGTCTTAAACAATTCTTGACATAACAGAGACCTAAATTTTTAATAGGAAATNAGAACTTCGATGAAAGCGTGATATATGTCTTAAACAATTCTTGACATAACAGAGACCTAAATTTTTAATAGGAAAGAGAAAGATCTATAGCTGTTCTCAGTAGGAAAAAAATTGCAGAATAATGAAAAACGTAAATTTGTGTGTTCTCGTCAACCCGAGAGTTTGTGTAATTTTGTTGTTACCAACCCAGTTTTAATTTCAGAGCATAAACCAAAGGAATTTTACTCATATACCACTAGCCATTTGTTAAGCAAAAACTTTCTCTTGAAATTTCACACTCCTTACAATACCTGTCGTTGCTATCAACGGTGTTATTTTTCCACTTACAGTAGCTTTTGAAACTAAAAACTTTACAGTTATGATCATTTCCTGTGATATTTAGACAAACAACTTCAACATACTGTACGCCAAAAAGAGTGTAAGGCACACATGTATAATTATGTTGATTTTATTATTTTATATTTACTATTTTCTGTGCTCTGANTAATTATGTTGATTTTATTATTTTATATTTACTATTTTCTGTGCTCTGACATCAATAATGTAATTTGGAGTATTTAATTACGATTTTAAATTACATCGCTTATTTTGTTTTATACCAAGCCGCCGGCTTTGAGTGTTATTTTGAAGTGTGGGTGTGTTTGTTTGGTTGCCGGGGTAAACTTAATCTGCCTAATGGGGTTGGCTTGTTGGAAGCGCAGAACCGCAGGTGTACCAACAGCGAACAGGCAAGTACAACACACGCCTCGTCATAGTGTCTATGTGAAAGTTACTAAACTACCGTGCTGTCATGCCGGCCTTTGGAACCATAAAAACTATTAAATAAATTTTGTTTGTTAATTGTCAAACCGTCTGTATTAATGGTTTTCACTCTAACAGTTCTACACTGTACAGAACAAGCTAGAAATGTATAATTTTGTAAAACAAGCGGTTTTGTATGCTGTTAGAAGTCATTGATAAGAAAATTTTTACAGTGAACTGACGATGTGACTATTATATCGATTGTATTGTGGGAAAAAACCAAAACGAATTTAAATAAACAAAGTGCGGAAATAGTGGCCGCACAAGTGTAGAAAAATAAATTTTATCCCAGCTGGAGACTTCATAAGAAACACTATTTAAAAATGTAGACTCGCCACAACAGATTGGTTTGGCCTGAAATTCAAATTCTTCTCTTTGTTAATTTTCGTTGATTGTCGCCTTTCAAAAATGCATTTGCCAATTCATCACCATTCTACCAGTGCAGCCTGAAACAGGTTTCCGCCAGTTTTCACAACGTTCGACGGTCTAGCTGGCGACCGAATTGTGCATAGCGTTGTTATACTTTCAAGTGCGTCGTCTGGATGTGAATAAAAGATTTCGGGTCAAGAGAATGCCATATGTCCATTATTTTGGAAGTGGTCGGGGCAAACGTGTTATAATATGGTTTCGAGTTTCCGGAAAGTCAAGACGTCAAGTCCCTTCCATATTGCATTGTTTTGAAGGCCTACTTAGAATGGTTCCACTGTGGAAACCTCAGACATACTCATTCCTAGGTCATATTAACTAAAGTTCGTGTAAAGCTACGAGCAGTGTTGAGACTCAAGGGTCTGTGTTGGACATTGCAGTTCAGTTTGGAAGTCGTCAAATAGGGCACGTCGTGTGTGGACGAGCTCGTGTGGCAAGGAGGCGGCCCGCGCCACACATCCTGCATGCTTGTGTTTATTAAGTATTTGTGATGGTGTGGGTTCATGTAGCATGGCCACACACGGCACGGCGACAAACTGATGCAACCCCTGATCTGTCGCTTTNGTGATGGTGTGGGTTCATGTAGCATGGCCACACACGGCACGGCGACAAACTGATGCAACCCCTGATCTGTCGCTTTCCAACGACTTTCAACGCAGTGAATGGAAATACTAGTTTTCACTGCATACCACTTTAGTTAACAGTGTTCAAAAATGAGGAAGTTATTTCTAAGTTTTTCTAACTATTCGCTCGGAAATATAAGTCTCTACTTACATAAACGCCTTAAAGAGTTCTACCTACAGCCACACAGTTTAAGTGGAGAATCAAGGTAAACAAAATCCTTTTTCTCAATCCATCAGTTTTAAAGATAACTGTTTCAAAAACAAAATATTCAACGCAACTTTTCTGCAAAAAGTGCCATGTTAAAAAGCTTTAAACAAATAGGAGTTAATTATTTTTAAAATACAAATTTTAAAATAGAATTTAAAAAAAAATATCGGCAAATTTTTTAATGTTCCAGTACTTCGTAAGAAATGTCATATAGAATAATTAATTTTCCAAGCGATTATCTTTAAAGTTAATAACTTAATGAAAAAAATACATATATATATATATACATATATATATATATATATATACTGATTCCTTATTTAAACCCAGTGGTTGCAGACTTGTTAGGCAGTATCATTAAATACACCAAATAACCCATATAAATAAAGGTATTATTTGCAAAGTTTTATTATTAATAGCCCTATGATCTGCTGTAAAAAATCGTGAGTAGCGTTGTGATAAAGTGTAAGGTATCATACAAAATCAATATTAACTCCTAGTGTTAATTTTTTAACAAATATTTCCTAAACAGATGTTGTATTTCTATTATGAATACTATGTTTAACTTTTGTTCAAGGTTACATTGTAGGATAAGTGATGGCCTTCTTTTAAAATAGCAATTGGTTGATAGGCCATACTCCGTGCTGCTGGTTCACTGAAGATGGTCAGTTATTTTCTTGTAGAACATTGTTAGATATTCGTAAAGTGATTTAATCCCACGTTTTAATAAAATGGGCAAGTGATGGTTAAATAAGACTGAGCATGCTTCTAGGAACACTTGCATTACGGCACGCATAACTTTAGCCTAGCCTTTGTGAAATGGATATAGCATCTATGTTTTTCAGTTAAAATTTGGTGGCATTTAGTAACAATAATTATGTATATTAACCAAAGGTATACAAATCACGATAATATACGTTTAGAGCCACACGATTGGTTTATGTATCATTTCCAAAATGTGTTTATTGTAGCCTTGCTTTACTTCAGGGTACCATCGCAGAAAAATATGAAAATCATGGAAAATTATAATAAGTGTTATGACAAAATATTTGGGCGGAAATCTAGAATAATTAGATAACGATTTTATATATAATTATCTACCATTATATTTAGAGCTACGGAAGCTGACTGGTTGGAAAGAGTATATATATATATATGTATATATATATATATATATATAACTAAAGGAAAAGCTGTTCACATTCATAAACATAGATGCTTCTTTTTCTAAAATAGTGAAGTAAGTGCAAAAGACTGTAAGAGTTTGGTCACGAAATAAAACATTCAAGCAAACACTCCAAAAAATTCCCGCAATATCATTCTAACATCAGCAAAAAATTCCCACTTGCCTAAAATGTAAATATTAAACTTCCATAGAAGCACCAAAATTATATCCACGGCACATACATTAATACAATTTATGATATTTGTGCCTTTAGAGGGTTAAAAAGCTACAGCGACCTGTAATTCTCTACGTAAAACCAAAGGCTAGGATACGCGTAGTTGGAGAACAATACTGTACTGACGGGAGATTTATTGAAAACTAACGAGGTTTATTTAAATGTGTAAGTAAATATAATCTCTATGTCAGCCCGTTTTGAGAGCAAATAAATTCTAACAAAAAGGAAATTAAAACCTCGGGTTATTTTTTCTTTTCTGAAAAGAATTTTTTTGTGTAACATTTTGCCTGAGTTTTTTTCCTTTGCAAGTATTTTCGAAAATAAGGCTTTTTATAAAAACAAGAAGTTACCCAAAACTAATGAGCCTACTGTTCTCTACATTGGTACAAACATATTTTGGTGAAACTCTTGGAATATTAGATGGTAGGTAGTCGTTGACGTCTCGTTGACATCAATATTATTAGAGATGAAACAAGAAACATGCCAAAGAGAACAAAGACATTAAAAATACCCGAGTGACATACCCGAGATTCCAATTCAGAAAAACTAATTAAATCAAGCTGGCTTACGATCAATTGCATGCCATTCTGAAAATAAGTGACTTACATTCTTTAAACATATAAATTAATGTAATAAATCACAGTACAATTTCTTCGCCTAGTTTGAAAGAAATCGGTTCATTGTTTACCGAGATAATTGTCATAAAAACTATACTATTTCATGTTGGGCTATCTTAAAAAATGGCGGATAAATAAGGCTTTGCATTGAAAACCCTGACGGATATAACTAATACTGTCAGCAAACAAAGTTAAGTTTAAATTTGTTTTGCAGTTTCATGTATAAAGATTCCGAATAAAAATTTTTATATGGCCGCCATTTTGGAAAATATTTATCTCGCCCCCTCGGAATATATTAGTTTACATGCCTTGCAATAGTGCTAATCGCTAGCCAAATTTGGTTGAAATCTTGTGTTTTTCGGAAATCACATCATTTTATTTTGCCCAGTGATGTTACTTTACAAATGGGGGGGCAAAACAGATTTTGTGTACACAACTGATTGTTTTTATATAAACAGCAATCATACAAAGTGCAAATGGACTTAATAACATGAATTCGTCGATAAAACATACAAAACTAAAATGACAATATGGTTGCCATTTTGAAAATAAGTGTCTGACGAACCTCAAAGAGGTCATTAAAAATATCCTGCCGCAGTTATAGTTGTTTGCCACATTTAGTAATGATCGGTCAATTGTTTCCCGAGATATGACATGAAAATTCGATTTATTTGTGTAGCACTATCTTACAAAATAGAGGACAAAAGTGGCTCCATGTCAACACATATTATTTACGTTTTATGTACTCTAAATATACAAAATTAGTTTGGAATTCATGAACTATTTTCGAAGATATAGCATATTATGATAAAATAGCTATATGACCACCATTTTGTAAATAAGTGCCTGACATACTTGAAACATATTTATACATATAACATGCGGCAGTTATACTTGATTGCCGAATTTGGTAGGAATATTTCTATTGTTTCCCGAGAAAATACACACAACCTAGATTAATTCATGCAGCACTTCCTACAAAATGGTGGGAAAAGAGTTGCTGTTTTGCATATTTGATGCTTTTAATATATACTGTCAACGTTAAAATATGGTTAAATTGGTTACATGGTATGTAATAATACCAAATGAATGTGAAATATTTGTATGGCTCCCATTTTGAAATTAAGTGTCTAATTAAGTTAAACTACTTACATTTACCTCGCTAACAAAAGTATTATTTACGTACTTAATTTGGCGGAAATTAGTTTACTAATTTTTGAGACATAACGCAAAAACTGTATTAGTTCATGTGGAGATATCTTACAAAATGGCAAACAAAGAACAATATTCATAAGTGAATATAATCCTTACATTTTTGCGTTGTCGGCGTACAAAATTTGGTTACAATCGGTATAATGGTTTCCGAGATATAACATCGCCATAAATAATTAATTGACTACCATTTTGAAAGAAAGTGCTTAGCGTTGTCGAGAAGTATATAAATTCAGATGTCCTTACTTATTTGTGCACCTAGTATGGTGAAATCCCGATCACGAGTTCAAAAATTGAAGTGTGGCATACACACACGCGAAGTCACACACGCAAGCACACACATATACACACATAGCCCAGAAAGTAATCTCATAAGCTTTTTTTTTTCTTTGATAAGTCGGCTAAAGAAAACAAAAGTCAGAAACCCCTATTTTAATTTAATCTCGAATAAATTTAAGTCAAGGCTACAGTGGTGGATCCCAAAGTTTATATAAGTTAACATTAAATACTAAACCTAGGTTTGTTAATATTGCTTACGAGCAAATTTTGACTTTGTTAGGAAAACACGCTCCTTGTGGTAGCTTGGAAAACTCTGTCATAATACTTGTTTGCCAATGAACCAACAGAAGTTATTTTATACGGTCCAGATAGTTAAAATGAAAAGTGTTATATGTCATGGGGTTTTGGGCGTATATATCACATGAAACTGTGGGCAACAATTCAATATCATTATATATTGCCTTAACGGTGAATTCGTGAAAGATTATCCTCTATTGTTGGCTGAAAAATACTTTGGGGTACACGATCTTTGTGCTGTTATAGAAGCTGGTTTCTATTTGTTTACCGAAGTATTTATTTGATGATATGAAAGTAACTGCACACTGAAATACCAACGCCGTATAAATCGGCGTGTGTGAGTAACAGGAAGAGTGAAATTAGGTAGTATTAGTTATCACGCTTGCATCATTAGTGCAGTCAGTTTTAAATATGTATTTCAAAANAGAGTGAAATTAGGTAGTATTAGTTATCACGCTTGCATCATTAGTGCAGTCAGTTTTAAATATGTATTTCAAAAGTCCAGAAATTATTCCTGAAATCATTTGAGAATATCCAAACACTTATCATATCTAACAAGTCTTAAGGTACTTCTTAAAATTTCAGGAACATTTATGAAGCTTGTATTTGACAGAATGATTTGAAATATTATTGGCATATTTAACAACTGATAAGTCAGGATACGCATTGACGAACACAGAAAAAGGTGTCAAAAACTAAATTTTTTTTACTGACATACAAGAACGTAAGGTGTTTTGACATCAAAATAAGTGTATTTAAAAAGTTTATAAAAAGATGAGGAATATTTTACTGGTTGCCTTACAAATATCGAAGTTAAATTACCTAAATACTGTGCAAACTTTAGTACTAAAAATGGTGTAAGACCAGATTTATTTTCATCACTTAGAGACAATGAAGAGTAACTTCAAGCGTTCTTCAAAAACTTGTTGTAGATGTTGTTTTAAAGAACATTCAACTGAAGAAACTAAAATTACTTGCTGCATAAATTATGATAGCATTTCACACAATCAAACATGAACAGTTATGCAGTAAAACCGACTGCACAAGCGACTTGTTACCCGTTGTTGTTCACTAATTCAAGTGTTCCCCGAAAGTTTTCAACCGCTACGACAAATCCAACGACATTGATGAACGCAGTGAAACAACCAAGGTGACAGTCGACGGTTTTGAAGTTATAATGGAACAACTACAAATGCCAGAAATCATGTCGCAGAAAAGATGTCATCACTAAATGTTCAATACTTAGAGCATAAAAACTGATTGTAGGGTAACATCTGAAAATTTGTTGGCATCCCGGAGGATCTTATGGAATAAATGCTATAATTTGTAGAGAATTTTTGTATTATTTACGTGAAGAATTTATTAGTAACGTTGCTTACAATGGGGACAATGCTAATAAAGTTCCTGTGGAAGGCTATGATAGGGAATAAACAATATTTTTACAAATTATCAAGTAACTTTACAATATAATTTGGAAGGCTTTCATTACGCTAAACAAGTTTTGCATAATGCTATGCACCTTGCAGGTGGATTTTAAATTCATTTTTATAAATTGTTTTAATTACCACAGCACTTATACTCTAAGGCATAATCGTCTAAAGTCTTTTTACACATTTGTTGATATCGAATTTCCAACCACTCCCTCACATTCAAAGCCTTGTTGGCTCTTTTTGCAGATGCTGCGGAAAGGAAAATGACATTTTAAGAAAAACTAAAATAAATATTTTAAGTGGAGTAAATATAACATTCTTGTAACCGAATATGTGAATGTTATTAGTTCTTGGTGCAAAGTTTTTAGTGGATATTTACGGTAGAAGTAGCGTGTCTTCCAGTGGAACAGTAACACTGCGCCATAAAAACTATCACACAAACAAAACAATTGTGAGAATATACGATTTATACGTGCCAAACATGAAGGCATACATTATGACACACTATAAAATATTTTGCTATAAATAAGGAATGACTGGTATCTTAAAATTTGTTCGTTATTCCCAAAAGGTGAATATCATTTTAATTAATAAAATAATAAGTTGCAGCAATTAATTTATGGAGTCAGTTCTCCTGCCTTTGAACAATGCAAAACTAAAATCTACTTCTGAGTTATGCAGACGGCGGATGTATTGATCTTCCAATCTCTAAATAGTATAAAAAGAAGTTGCTTATCCGCGTCTGTCTGTGTATTCGCTTAGTACTTCTAAACTACTTCATGGATTTTGATGCGGTTTTCAAAATCATTTAAAGAATGTCTTAAGGAAGGTTTTGATGTATAATACATTTATATTTAATGTCAGGATAGTAGAGAAATATCGAACCTTTTGTAATGAAGTCGTAAAAATCCGCTTTCAGGACACATACATGGCTTGCACTGACTAAACCATAAGATATACATACCTCAAATCAAAGTTCTACAGAAATGTAGCTCTCAAAATTGTCTACAGAAAATTCCACGATAGAATACGAAAACGTGCTTTCTTTTTCAATCATGTCACGAAGAAATAGAAATTCGCACAATACAGATCGTAGTACAAGGGATTCACAAAGAAGTACTCCCTCAGTACTTCTTTGAAAGGAGATCGAGAATCGTCTGTTGAACGCGAGGTTCGCCTTAGTATTGACCGTGATAAACATAGATCACAGAGAGCTAGAGAATCGTCTGTTCAAAGAAACAATCGATTAACTCACTGATCGAAACAGAAAACTTACCCGCAGACAGGTAACTCGAGTAGAATCTACGAGGACTTCTAATTTGTGGTCAGATAATGTAAATTCTGCCATTAATTACGATTCTTCCATTGATTACAAAAATTACTCTGCTGTTTTAATAGGTACAATGTTTGTTGTCTGTGAACATTGCTCTGCTATGAAATGGAAGGATGAATCAAAAGATATGTGCTGCTTACAAGGAAAAGTAAAATTAGAGGAAATTCTTCCTCCACCCGAACCATTACACTCTCTTCTGACGAATGATCATCCTAAGTTTAAATATGTTAGGCGCAATATACGCCGATACAACAACGGGTTTCAAACTACTTCATTTAAGAGTACGCAGGTTGTTGAGCGCGGTTTTATGCCTACGTTAAAAATTCAGGGTCAAGTCTATCATTTAACAAGTAGCTTACTTCCATATCGCGCTGATGATCATACATTTCTGTAAATCTATTTTTATCTCCGATGGAGAAACACAAGCATCAACATGCTGTAACAGTGTCGCACAACCAGTAGATAGCGGCTTGGTGAGATCTTTACAAGATATGTTACATTCACATAACAACTACATACAGTCTTTTAAAACTGCTATTGAGAGCGTTCGACCAGGCACACCCGACTTCAACGTCGTTATCCATGCAAGTAAAGTGCCCGCTGGTGAACACGGTAGCCAATATAACGCCCAATCCACGAGTGAAGTAACAGTTGTGATAGCTGGACAACAATTTGATAAAATAGACAGTGTATTGCGCAGTCGTGACGACAACCTACAAAAACTATCAGAGTTGCACATATCTTATGACAGCTAACAGTATGCTTTGATGCTATGTTGGGGGCGAAGACGGATACACCATCAATGTTTCCCAAGTTGATCCGGTTAGTGGAGCTCCGCTAAGTAAAATGTTTTCATTCTTGAACTGCTATTGCTACCGTATAATGACAATAATTAACCATTTTAACCCTTTACTAAGGTACGGGATGTTAACAAACCAGTGTTTAGAAGATAAATATGCAAACATTTAATCAGAGCGATTAGCTTACATTCGTTACATCCAAACTAAATTATGAGCAGAAAATTACGTTCATCTGCAGGATGCCTTACAATCGAATGAACACAGCGGTGAAATCGGACAACTGGTAATACTCCTTTTATCGTTCACGGGTGGACCTCGATATCTACATGAAAAAACGCAGGACGCAACGACTTATGTCAGGCATCACTGCAAACCTGATCTCTTAATAACTACAATATGTAATCCGAACTGGACAGAAGTTATGGAAAATGTACACGGTAATTTAACTCCACAAGACTGATATGATATAGTGAATAGAGTATTCCATTTAAAAGTTCAGAAACTTCTAATCCTCTTAAACAAAGCTCACATATTTGGTCCACCTCGATGCCGCATGTACACTATTGAGTGGCAGAAACGTGGTTTACCAAATGTCCATCTGCTAGTATGGTTATTGAAGAAGATTAGACCGGATCACATTCATAACGTCATTTCAGCGGAGTTACATAACAAAAAGAAGATCAATTCCTTTACGAAATTGTAAAAAAACACATGATCCACGGCCCATGTGGAGCCTTAAATCCTAATTCTCCATGTATGTGGGAAGGCAGGTGCACTAAAAAATTTCCGAAATCATTGCAGNTTGAGTGGCAGAAACGTGGTTTACCAAATGTCCATCTGCTAGTATGGTTATTGAAGAAGATTAGACCGGATCACATTGATAACGTCATTTCAGCGGAGTTACAGAACAAAAAGAAGATCCATTACTTTACGAAATTGTAAAAAAACACATCGTCTACGGCCTATGTGGAGCCTTAAATCCTAATTCTCCATGTATGTGGGAAGGCAGGTGCACTAAAAAATTTCCGAAATCATTGCAGNTATTAGTAACGTTGCTTACAATGGGGACAATGCTAATAAAGTTCCTGTGGAAGGCTATGATAGGGAATAAACAATGTTTTTACAAAACATCAAGTAACTTTACAATATAATTTGGAAGGCTTTCATTACGCTAAACGTGTTTTGCATAATGCTATGCACCTTGCAGGTGGATTTTAAATTCATTTTTATAAATTGTTTTAATTACCACAGCACTTATACTCTAAGGCATAATCGTCTAAAGTCTTTTTACACATTTGTTGATATCGA
This sequence comes from Clitarchus hookeri, assembly GCA_002778355.1. Classification (NCBI taxonomy): domain Eukaryota; kingdom Metazoa; phylum Arthropoda; class Insecta; order Phasmatodea; family Phasmatidae; genus Clitarchus; species Clitarchus hookeri. Next base: position 38,153 of record NQII01003075.1, read on the forward strand.
ATTTCCAACCACTCCCTCACATTCAAAGCCTTGTTGGCTCTTTTTGGAGATGCTGTGGAAAGGAACATGATATTTTAATAAAAACTAAAATAAATATTTTAAGTGGAGAAATTATAACATTCTTGTAACCGAATATGTGAATGTTATTAGTTCTTGGTGCAAAGTTTTTAGTGGATATTTACAGTAGAAGTAGCGTGTCTTCCAGTGGAACAGTAACACTGCGCCATAAAAACTATCACAGAAACAAAACAATTGTGTGAATATACGATTTATACGTACGAAACATGAAGGCATACATTATCAAACACTATAAAATATTTTGCTATAAATAAGCAATGACTGGTATCTTAAAATTAGTACGTTATTCCCAAAAGGTGAATCTCATTTTAATTAATAAAATAATAAGTTGCAGAAATTAATTAATGGAGTCAGTTCTCCTGCCTTTGAACCATACAAACTAAAATCTACTTCTGAGTTATGCAGACGGCGGATGTATTGATCTTCCAATCTCTGAAAAGTATAAAAAGAAGTTGCTTATCCGCGTCTGTCTGTGTATTCACTTAGTACTACTAAACTACTTAATGGATTTTGATGCGGTTTTCAACATCACTTAAAGAATGTCTTAAGGAAGGTTTTGATGTATAATACATTTATCTTTAATATCAGGATAGTAGAGAAATGTCGAACGTTTTGTAATGAAGTCGTAAAAAACCGCTTTTAGGACACATACATGGCTTGCACTGACTAAACCATAAGAGATACATCAAATCAAAGTTCTACAGAAATGTAACTCTCAAAATGGTCTACAGGAAAAACCACGATATAATACGAAAACGTGCTTTCTTTTTCAATCATGTCACGAAGAAATAGGAATTCGCACACTATAGGTCGTAGTACAAGGGATGCACAAAGAAGTACTCTCTCAGTACTTATTTGAAAGGAGATCGAGAATCGTCTGTTGAACGCGAGGTTCGCCTTAGTATTGACCGTGATAAACATAGATCACAGNTTTGAAAGGAGATCGAGAATCGTCTGTTGAACGCGAGGTTCGCCTTAGTATTGACCGTGATAAACATAGATCACAGAGAGCTAGAGAATCGTCTGTTCAAAGAAACAATCGATTAACTCACTGATCGAAACAGAAAACTTACCCGCAGACAGGTAACTCGAGTAGAATCTACGAGNAAGAAACAATCGATTAACTCACTGATCGAAACAGAAAACTTACCCGCAGACAGGTAACTCGAGTAGAATCTACGAGGACTTCTAATTTGTGGTCAGATAATGTAAATTCTGCCATGAATTACGATTCTTCCATTGATTACAAAAATTACTCTGCGGTTTCAATAGGTACAATGTTTGTTGTATGTGAACATTGCTCTGCTATGAAATGGAAGGATGAATCAAAAGGTATGTGCTGCTTACAGGGAAAAGTAAAATTAGAGGAAATTCTTCCTTCACCCGAACCATTACACTCTCTTCTGACGAATGATCATCCTAAGTTTAAATATGTTAGGCGCAATATACGCCGATACAACAACGGGTTTCAAACTACTTCATTTAAGAGTACGCAGGTTGTTGAGCGCGGTTTTATGCCTACGTTAAAAATTCAGGGTCAAGTCTATCATTTAACAAGTAGCTTACTTCCATATCGCGCTGATGATCATACATTTCTGTAAATCTATTTTTATCTCCGATGGAGAAACACAAGCATCAACATGCTGTAACAGTGTCGCACAACCAGTAGATAGCGGCTTGGTGAGATCTTTACAAGATATGTTACATTCACATAACAACTACATACAGTCTTTTAAAACTGCTATTGAGAGCGTTCGACCAGGCACACCCGACTTCAACGTCGTTATCCATGCAAGTAAAGTGCCCGCTGGTGAACACGGTAGCCAATATAACGCCCAATCCACGAGTGAAGTAACAGTTGTGATAGCTGGACAACAATTTGATAAAATAGACACTGTATTGCGCAGTCGTGACGACAACCTACAAAAAATATCAGAGTTGCACATATCTTATGACAGCTAACAGTATGCTTTGATGCTATGTTGGGGGCGAAGACGGATATACCATCAATGTTTCCCAAGTTGATCCGGTTAGTGGAGCTCCACTACGTAAAATGTTTTCATGCTTGAACTGCTATTGCTACCGTATAATGACAAGACTTAACCATTTTAACCACTTACTAAGGTATGGGATGTTAACAAACCAGTGTTTAGAAGATAAATACGCAAACATTTAATCAGAGCGATTAGCTTACATCCGTTAAATCCAAACTAAATTATGAGCAGAAAATTACGTTCATCTGCAGGATGCCTTACAATCGAATGAACACAGCAGTGAAATCGGACAACTGGTAATACTCCTTTTATCGTTCACGGGTGGACCTCGATATCTACATGAAAAAACGCAGGACGCAACGACTTATGTCAGGCAACACGGCAAACCTGATCTCTTCATAACTACAATATGTAATCCGAACTGGACAGAAGTCATGGAAAATGTACACGGTAATTTAACTCCACAAGAATGATACGATATAGTGAAGAGAGTATTCCATTTAAAAGTTCAGAAACTTCTAATCCTCTTAAACAGAGCTCACATATTTGGTCCACCTCGATGCCACATGTATACTTTTGAGTGGCAGAAACGTGGTTTACCAAATGTCCATCTGCTAGTATGGTTATTGAAGAAGATTAGACCGGATCACACTCATAACGTCATTTCAGCGGAGTTACATAACAAAAAGAAGATCAATTCCTTTACGAAATTGTAAAAAAACACATGGTCCACGGCCCATGTGGAGCCTTAAATCCTAATTCTCCATGTATGTGGGAAGGCAGGTGCACTAAAAAATTTCCGAAATCATTGCAGAGTCAAACATCTACTGGAGATGACGGATATCCTAAATATCCTCGACTGTCGCCTGACGAAGATTGCTCAACTGCCACTGTACGAAACTATGAAATCGACAACCGGTGGGTTGTTCCACACAACTCACTACTTCTAAAAGTTTTGGACACTTGCAAGTAAAATCATTAAAATTTTTTTGGATTTAATGCACAATTCTGACCAGATGTGGAACTGGAGAAATCGTTTTAATTCCGCGGATTCCATTAATACCAACGGATCAACCGTTTAAATTTAAACGACTCCAATTCCCAATAAGACCGTCTTTTTCGTTGACTATCAATAAAGCGCAAGGTCAAACATTTTATATTTGCAGTAATAAATTTAAGCGTTGAGGGCTGTTCACATGGACAGCTTTATGTACCCTTTAGCGAGTGACTTCTAAAGAAAATCAGTTTGTGTTGTCTCATGGGAAAAAAGCTATTTACTTTGTCTACATAGAAATGGGCAGTACCTGTTAGTATACAATTTTAAAAAAGACCGGACACTTACGAGAAATTGGTATTTATACTCAGTTGAAACCTAAATAAAGCCACATTAGTAAATCGCACAGGTGCGAAGCCGGGGCGGGTCGCTAGTGTAATATATGGCGTGAGTGTGAGCGTAGTAGGCGTCGCGAGTTTTCATATATATATATATATATATATATTACTTAGCATAAGAAAAAAATATTGTTATGTTACCCGGAATAAATAAGTCCATCTAATGGTATTTTATCCTATTTCTGAATTTAGTTTGAGCGAGACAAAATTTTTCTCTTTGCCATTCCTGTATGTATACAACGGACACGTTCTTGTGGCTCCAAACCCTTGCCTAATTTTTAAAAAATACGTTTTTCATGTTTTCATTATGATAATGAATATAGCCTTCATATCACACTTCGGTCCGTTTGAGCATTGGGTTTCAATTAAAATACCAACTCAGCACAAACAAATGCAACACCACGAGTGACGTGTGTCAGGCAGTGACCTTGAAATACGGTGATAATGAGTTTAAAAAAACTTTATGAGTGGCTTTTATATTGGAAAAAACCCAATAATGTAGAATTGCATAAAATATAACAATTTCTTAAAAATATACATGTATTTTTAGAAGAATTTTTAAACTACAGGAATAACCTTTTTGATTATTCTACTATATTATTATGAACATTATTAAAGGCAACGTGTTAAACAATTTACGTTTCTTGTCTCGCAAAGATAATACTCATTATACATTTTATTAGTAGTTTTCACTTATATGTATTAGTTTTTAGTATAAACTGTTGATTGTAATATAATTTCAGAATTATTAAATCTCGGTGATCCCAGTAAAATTTTAAAATTAGTTGCGTGCATGGTTTTATGTATACTTAACGGTAGATTCTGAAAACGTTAAACAGTTGTAATATTCTTAATATTGTTGGGCACTGGTCATAACAGTAGCAACTGTGAATATTATTTTATACCTTATAATTTTTTTTTTCAGGACACAGGAGCAAGAAAGTTATAGTGACGCAATGTGTGACTAAATTGATACATCAAGCAATTCATTTTCATTTGATTCGGAAATGGCAATATGGTTGAAGAAGATAAAAGAAAGGGATATTGGTATACACATATATAAACTGTTATTAATATTAAGTACATTGAAAACTTATTTTTAAGATTGATTAATCTTTTAAAATATAAGGAGTTTTACTCCACGGAAATTTTTTTGTAAAGTATTTTATTTATATTTTCACATAGAGTTATGTGGTACAGGGCTGGAACTAAAATCAGTTCACGTGACCAGTATTCGAACCCGCTACCTGGTGAGAGAGAGAGAGAGAGAGAGGCAGAGACGTTTGCCAGGCTTTCGCGTGGATTTGCAGATACCCGGGTTTAACTTTTTTTGCAAAAAACTCTCATAGAAATACATGTTATTTTGGCAGTAGAAGCTGCAGCACGTAAAATTAATTCGCCCTCCCCTCAAACCCTTTGGCAAAAGAGAGCATATGATTAATTATTTCAGTGCAAGATGCTCGTAGCTACGCTTCAACTCTGAGTTCAATCATCTCTGTTAACTATATAAGATTGTTTTTTAATGCACCCTGGTTCACGTAATATAAGTTTGTTTACTTTTTACTCTTTAAGTGTACGCTGATCCANTTTTAATGCACCCTGGTTCACGTAATATAAGTTTGTTTACTTTTTACTCTTTAAGTGTACGCTGATCCATGATTAATCGTGTTAATGCATGTGTAGCGGCACATGGTGGCCATTTTGAACCCCAAGAAAAGAGAGTGACTACCTCTACTTCGCAATAAAGGGGGACGATTAGGCCAAATAAATTTACACAAATTTACGATCTCTGATTAGTAAAACACCATTCTGATTTTGGCAGGTACAGCCCTAGTACTTCATAGAATTTTTATATTCATGCATTTCCAAATTCAATTTTCAACACCGCGTACCTTCCTCAATATTCACCACATGATAGTGTTTTCAATGTATAACCCACCTTATTTTCCACAAGGGATCACCTCCTGGCAATTAGCACATTTATTCTGTTTCATATTGTATACTGCCTAGTCCATGTGTTAAAACTGTAAGATAACTTGCATTTTCCCAATAAGATAACACATGTACATGCCAAATGATCAAGATATTTCTTTTATCGCCCAAAGGAAAATATCATAACATCTACAGATTTACCAGTGGATTGGCATAATGTCATTCGTACTGCGAGGAAACATCCAACTCTATTTTGTCTCCATAGAAGGAGATATAGTGACTTCAAAGACACAAAAGCAACAACTGATCCATATTAGCTGAAAATAGCTAAACCTCGATTACAGCTCAGGGAGGCACGTGTGGTACGAGTACTAAATGGGGAACGCACACACTCAGAAACAGAAACACAGATTACGACCATGGACTACACACATTGTACAATGTCGAGAACCACTTGCACCATATTTGAAGATCCCTGCATTGTATTTCCGCAACCCAGGGATTACGCCTGCTTTAGCAAAAGATCCTATCAAACTAATGGACTACTTGGAAAGCTCTGCCAACCTAACACTCTACGATGTTTCTGGAGGACCAGGAAGTGGTAGCAGCAATGACAGACACAGTGAATTTGAGGTTGACGATGACGACAATATAAGTGATTGCGGTTGGTGAGCTGCTGACTTATGGTTCATGCAAAAGCATCAGTTTTTGACTTATACTGACTAAAATACCTAACATAACATAACCTTACAAACTCTGAATGCCATGTAATATTTTCTGGTTAGTGAATGTGTAACTTCATGTACACAAATATATTGTCCAGTTGTTTGTATATGTTTACTTTTCATTAGAAAATAAACACCCTTTTGTCAGCAAACATAGCAACATTTAATGCAAAGTGAATAAGTTCAAAATAATATATTTAATTTCTGGAAAACTAAACAGCATTGCCTTAAGAAATTAAAAGTTATAACTGTTTGGATGTAGACCTATGTCACAACAAATTCTTGCAATATTATTGCTTACAATCAAAATGAGGGACAGTTTTTTTTCGTTTCCAGAAAAAGTTACGGTCTGGACTAATCCAGTTTTTGTTATTAACCCCTCACTTGTTCCTGAATTATGGCACACTGTTTAATTTTCTCACCTCGGTGTTTTTGCAAAAAAAAAACCGGCAACAGGTGATTTCCGTAGGCACAATAGACGATTTTAAATTAGTTTTGTTAGCATACAAAATGTGATAGTATTTTGTTGAAGCGTTTAATAGATGTAACATACTATCCTAAATTTTTTATAGGAAAGCAAAATGTTAGGGCCTGACGCACCTAAAACAAGTAGGCCTGAGTTACCGTTACCTACTATAACACTGCTCGTGTGTAAAATTGCGCAGGAATCGGATGATTATAGCTCGAGATAAGTCAAATGGAATGTGATTTAGAGGGTACGGTGCAGACTGACAGGCCTTCAGTGGACGTCCAAAGAATACTTGGTCCGAGACGCAGTGTGAGAATACTTGGTCCAAGACGCAGTCTGAGAATACTTGGTCCGAGACGCAGTCTGAGAATGGTCCTCGCTACAGACTGACAGCAGCTTCACGGACGAGTGTGATTTTCTAAATACTTAATTAACGTGCATTTCTGCTGACGATTAACGTGGTTATACTTCAACGCCTTTAAATTTACAGCTATAAATTAAATATAATTGTGTAAAAATGCACGCTTCCCAAATCTTGGAGAAATTGTATTTTTAACATAATAAATATATTTCCGTATTTAAAAAATACACACGTTTAAAATTCACTCCACAGATTTTTTATTTACTAGGTTTTTCAAAGCCTTAGAGAAAATACGGAACAAAAATATACAATGTCGACAGAATACGACGTCAGACTTGAGGACTAGGTTTTTGTAATGCGACTACTGTCTCAGCAAACAGCCTTTATTGGCCACCAATTACAGGTGCTGCAACAACTTTATTTAGGTTTGTACCAGCATACAGGTAAATTTTTATAATTACTGTACTAAAAAATTTTAGACAAACATTCTTAGGTTTCACAAACTATGAAGAAGTATGTTTGTAACACCGGCTACCAACTTTTGTGGCTAAGGTTACTACGTTGTGGTCTACGAACCTAGGTCTAGCTACAGGACGAAACATATATGTTACATAAGCTTTAAGTTTTAAGTTAGTTTATTGTGAAAGCTACTCTGTCAATTAACAAAAATGGAGCTATAAAAAAATTTACGACAAACCATTAANTTAACAAAAATGGAGCTATAAAAAAATTTACGACAAACCATTAAAAACATGTCAGATATGCAAGTTTGAAATTCGCATTGGTACAGTGGCACGGAAAAGTACTCACAGGGGATGGCCATGGTGGAGTCGTTTGGGTCGGGACTGTACTCCTCCCGAGGAAAGTAATCGATATGGTAGCACTGCATATCTCCCTCTCCAGCTGCGAACAGAGAAACAATGCGATAGTAAGGTTTGCGCGAGTAAAGCACATTCTCAAACTAACACTTTACAGTATGGTTGTTTGTGGTTCAATACCATTTCTAAACAAAATATTTGGAAAGCGTAGGCAAACGTTTGTTTTCACGTACTTTCGAAAACTGCTGGCCTTTCTCCTCATCTACACAACTCTGCTTAAGCAAATACACATTTTGCACAGCTTATACGATACTCCCACAACCCTGAAATGTCGATTTCAATTGACAACCATTTTTTAAGTCGGAGCACTGGTGAAAAACTGCCGCGTTTTTATATCTCGTAAGTCCAGTGTTATTTCGGACGTGTCCCGTTAATATACTTTTATTATGGTTATATATCCCACGGTCTGCCAGTAATAGTACCGTAGCTAAAAATCGTTAATGGGACTGCACCAATATCACTAATGTGGTAGTTTAACACGTGAATTATGAAACAGAGAAATACAATTATAATGAAATCTCTCAATCGCTTGCCACAAGCTAGTATTTTTTATCCCCTTGCGAGTTACCAAAATGAACACTTTGTGAAAAACACTCGCGGATTTCCTTACAAAAGTATTATTATTACTAAAAAATATGATTTTCAATCGTCGTTATTTTGATTATATTTTTTGAAGTGGTGGCAGTATTTTTTTAATGCAGTTTATTTTCTCACTAGCAAAATTTTTTATCTTGAAAAAATCGCAGATCCTTAAACAATTGATTAAGGATTTGGAAAAGCCTTTATCGCAATAAACGTTAAGCAGTGTGTAAGCGAGGCATGGACGTGAGTGTAAGCGAGACATGGACGTGAGTGTAAGAGAGGCACGGACGTGAGTGTAAGCGAGGCATGGACGTGAGTATAACCGAGGAATGGACGTGAGTATACCCGAGGAATGGATGTGAGTGTAAGCGAGGCATGGACGTGAGTGTATGTGAGACATGGACGTGAGTGTAAGTGAGGCATGGACGTGAGTGTAAGCCAGGCATGAACGTGAGTTTAACCGAGCCATGGACGTGAGTATAACCGAGGCATGGACGTGAGTGTAAGCGAGGCATGGACGTGAGTGTAAGCGAGGCATGGACGTGAGTGTAAGCAAGGCATGGACGTGAGCATAACCGAGGCATGGATGTGAGTGTAAGCGAGGCATGGACGTGAGTGTAAGCGAGGTATGGACGTGAGTGTAAGCGGGGCATGGACGTGAGTGAGTGTCGCCGAGGCAGGAGGCTGAAGGCTGTAGCAGGGCCGTGATGCAGTAGGTGGAAGAAACACACGACGAGCCTGGTCAAGGTTACTTATACTACAGTTTGGGAAGATCAATGTTATATTTTGAGCAACCAACATTTTTTGCCACTACCTAAGCGCTAATATCAACAATAAATCATATTGATTGTATTTTCTACGTTAAACAGGATAACTATAATAATATTAAAACAAATATAAAACCAATTGTTAGCTGAGTCAACTTTTTTTTTTTATGATTCTCGTAGGTTATAAATGTTTTTACATTATACAATTTGGAGCACTGTGCAATTAGCGGCGNTTTTTTTTTTTATGATTCTCGTAGGTTATAAATGTTTTTACATTATACAATTTGGAGCACTGTGCAATTAGCGGCGGAATGTTTTTCAATAGAAAACTCTCCCATAAGAATTAACGTTTTGTTCCTAACCTGAGTAGAATAAACCTTACCCTGTACCACACCTGCTCCAGTTCCGGCAGCAAGTTATCGGAAGTAGTTATCTAGCACAGGGCCTGTTCCCAAGTGGAATATTTAAAATGGTGGCCACTGCACTCTAAAAACACGCTGCAACAATTAATTTGTTGCCGTAAAGAAAATTTTGGTTAAACATGAACCACCACACAATAGGTTTTATGGTGGACNTGCAACAATTAATTTGTTGCCGTAAAGAAAATTTTGGTTAAACATGAACCACCACACAATAGGTTTTATGGTGGACGGATTTGGGCGTCTCTTATCATCGACGTCTTGAGGACTGATGAGGGTGGAGTAAGATTAACTTGGATCAGCGCTGGAATGAAAAGGCGGGGGAAACGGAAGATCCCCGAGAAAACCAGCCAACCAGCGGAATCGTCCAGCATGATTCCCACATGCAAAAATCCGGGAACGACCCCGCGGGTAATTGCACCTGGTTCACCTTGGTGGGAGGAGAGTTGTCTAATATCTACACCAGCGCGGCTCCACTGTAGGTTGGAAGTTTATGTTAGGCATATACAGTAATGACAATTATGATATTATTATGTCATTACAATGATTTTTTTGTATTTTTGTGGTGAAGTTAATTACTGTACTTTGAAAATTCTACAACTATGTTGATGATCTAAATAATTCTGGACCTACGACCTTAACATTTGGTGTGTTTCGTATCTTACGAAATACTACAATAAACGAAGGAAAAAATTTGCAATCCTTTCCTTTCTATACATTTATGTGTCAATCTGTGAACAAAACCTAAGATATTTATTTACAATATACTAAATTAATACTGCTATACGAAAAAAAAAATGTAAAGTATAACCGAAAGCTCATATTTCCGCAGCGGTCTCTTCGAATTAAAGCTAAATTTTATTACTGTGAACAAAATAGCCAAAAGGAAATTTATCGCTTTGCTATTCAAAAAGCCTTGCAAGTAATTTATACTTTTTGCAGTCTGACAATGAACATTTCATGCATTGAGCGCACTTACTAGCTTCATGTCAATATATTTTTCTGATAAATTTATATCAACATTCGTGCAAAGCACTTGCAAGGTTTCTAAAAAAAATTTATACAGGTCCACTAAATTGTGTGAATAGAAAAAAAAACGGAACAAAACACGTCTATTAAAAACCCTTAGTCAAACATGGATAAAACTCCCAAAATATGACTGAAAATTACGTGTTGATTCGCTACAAACATTTCAACATAGAAGATGCAAGAGAATTTTATTCACAAATTTACACTACGATCGTAATAATATTGTGAAATGCAGAATAATGGCAAATTTTGTTAGTAATTAATTATAATTTGAAAAGATTTTGCAAAAAAAAAATTAAATATGTGGTATATACAGGATAAAGTCTGCAAATAGGCATTTCTCCAAATACCAAGAAGAGTCGACAATGTAAACAATTCGCTTAATTCAGTAATTCAATGTGATACTACTAGAATAACAAAAATTTTGAAGAATCATTTACGTATAAAATTAAAATTCTGACTTACTGACTCACTCATCAATACACAATCCAAACCAATAAATGCAAAAGCATGAATAATTGTGGATGGATTCCCCTTAGGGTGCAAGCACCTACTAAGATAGAAATTATTCGAAATTCGACACATAAGATGATGAAAAGGGGTAAAATGTGTTTTTGAGAATTCCTCAACAGTCCGTTAATCCGATGCGAAATAATTATGCTCTTATCTTCAAAATTTTTACTTATAGTAATGCCTAAATCGTATTATACATTTTTTGGGAATTCAAAACCCTAAAGAGGTTAAATGAAATATAATTGATTTCCGATGAATCTCGATAGCTCGCTGGCCCAATGAGAAATAGTTATGCACTTTGCTTTAAAATACTCAAATATAAGTCTAAAATATTTTTTTTTTAATTCAGTCCTTTTAGTGGTCAAAAATTGTAAATGTATTTTCGAGAAGTTATCGATAGATCACTTANTTTTTTTTTTAATTCAGTCCTTTTAGTGGTCAAAAATTGTAAATGTATTTTCGAGAAGTTATCGATAGATCACTTATCCTATGAAACAATATGAAAAATCATTACCAAAATTTGCTAAATTGTTCGATTTCATAAAAATGGAATGCAAATANATCCTATGAAACAATATGAAAAATCATTACCAAAATTTGCTAAATTGTTCGATTTCATAAAAATGGAATGCAAATATGTGGAAACAGAGTTGTAGAAATGTATGATGCAGTACACTATCCTGTGAAGTTCATCAATAGCATCAACCCCTCTGGGCTATCACAATAAAAACATCTGCTTAAGTTTGCTGATCCATTAATCTTACCGTCTAAATAAACCCCGTTATAGCCTATGCTGCTAGTCAAAGACTTAGGAAATATATTTCATCGAGGCCACAGCCACGTCTGGATGTGCACGTATTTGGGAGGGTGATTGTGAGGGGGTAAGTTTTCTTACTGCGTGCAGTATTCATTCCATCCGAGTAAACTTTAGAATTTAAGAGACTCCAATTCCCCTTCAAGGTTTTCTTCGTTATGACTATAAGTGAGGTCCAGTGCCAGTCGCTGAAGGCGTCAGGGAATGACTGCTTCTCACATGGGCAGCTCTACGTGGACTCCCCCAGAGTCAGCTAACCTAGCTACTTGCAAGCCCAGCACCTAAGAAATGTGGCGTAGAAAAACGTATTCTGGAATATACCGGCTGTTTGGTGTTGTTCATGTGGACGAAGACGCGCATAGAAAGCTAGTAATTATGTTAAGGGAAAACACACTTTAAAACTTATTTCATGTCTTTAAATAATTCAGTATAGAAATGAAGAAAATTTCTCCGAACACACGAAATCATAATGATCCCAGGAGCTCACCTTTTTCCACGCCACGCATTGTAGACGTTGCGAAAAAATATATATTACAGCATTTTTTTGCAGATATGCCACATTGAGACAATGCACAAGCAAATCTTATAAAATTAAATTGCATGTTTATTTTAAAATTCCAAATATGATCAATAAATGTGTCTATACGAAAGGCATCGACAACATCGAATATTAGACAGTGCTTTCATAGCACTGAATTTAGAGCATTTTTCGTTTCATGTGAGTTATTCTAGCGTCACTAAATCGGCATTGCAATCTAGAGTATATGTAAATTTTAAATAAGTTGGAGGTGTGAAAACTTATGTAATGTTAAAGTTTAAGAATACAATGGAATACACGCGAGACAAAGGTAGTCTTCAGTGTAAAAAACTCAGTTTTGTAGTTTTAAATTAGTTTGTAAACCTCGTATTAAATTTCACCTGAAAGATTTTACTATATGATATTATAAATATTTAAGAGGAAAATCCTTAATGAGGTAATGTATAATACATTAATTTTCTCCAAGTTTTGTATTGAAATACAGACATTAGATTTAGAGTGGAGTCATAAATGATTTTAAGCCGTATCGCATAATAAAAAATTCTTACCTATAAAAAATTGCACGAGTTAAGTATATATGGTATAACATTTAACATAGTACATACAGTCCAGCAGTTTAAAACAACTCGTTTCACACAATAAAGTTCAAAGTGGCTATGCTTGAATCAAAGGTGTCACGTGGGTACTACAGGCTTCAATTAAAGTAAAATATTGAAAAATGTTCGCTGCGCCCAGCAGGTGATGTCTTCAGCACGAATAGAAGCGAAGTATGTTGAGGCTGGAGCAAAAAACTCACTGGCCAACGACAAGGTTCTAAAAGTTTCCTTCAGGAGACAACTCCCGGCTGATATCACCTGGTTATGGTGAATGCAGGCAAGATGTCTGACCACTGCGCTACTGCGACTTACTAGGAGCCGAGGTGTTACAGGTGATCATGTGTTATCGGAGAGGTAGGTAGATAAATGAAGTTTGTTTTGGCTAAACGACATTACAGAGATTTTGTGGCGCCAGAAACACAGGACACACTTAGACTTTAGCAAATCTGATACTCAGAGAAGGTCAGCCTCTTTTACATGTATACCATATATTTATTTGTAAATATTGTAAGTATTTACAAACAAAATATCTGGACATAAGCAGTGTGAAATAATTATACATCGAACGTTTTGGCTGTCGTTGCATCTGTCATCTTCTCGTGCCTGAATGACATCAACGAAATGCGAGAGTCTGGAACGCAGTGCAGTTATTTCTGTACGAATAACGCGAGTTGCACGAAAAGGAAATATATCGCAGTACTATATGAACTGNAACGCAGTGCAGTTATTTCTGTACGAATAACGCGAGTTGCACGAAAAGGAAATATATCGCAGTACTATATGAACTGTTCGGGCACTTCTACCTGAAGATGGCAGCTGCATCACTGCCGATACATCGAGGAAGAACTATTTGAGGTGGCTCAAGCCCATCAGCATTGTATATAAAGACAACGGCCGCAAAAGCCTGCAATCTATATCATAAATGGAATTTATTAGTAGAGAGAAAAAGTTCCTTCCGGCACATGATTCAAGGAGTCGGAGCCCGAAGCCACCAACTATGACTTCACAGGCAGCGGTCACGGCCGGCGGAAAGGGACATCTATGTAATCAACAAAATTGCCAAATTCAACCCAAAAATATTCCGAAATTAATTATTTTACTCAAAAGTAACTTGTGGAGGGGCGCGAAGTGTGGACTGCATTGCGAGAGAGATCATCGTAGTCGGCGAGTGTCCAAGGGCGTGAAAGGCAACAAGTAGAGGAGCCGGTGGCTATCTGGTCAGAGGGTTCCCGAGTGCGAGACTGGGTGAGTTCCTTTCTAAGTCATGGTGACTCTACTTTAAAATAACCTATATTTCTTCCCTTCTTCCATTGACCTTACAGCTTGAACTCATGTACTAATTAAAACATAAGTTACAATTGTTAAATAAACATCTTACCTAACCCTTTTATGTGAACTATTTCACTGTAATTAACTTTATTTACTACTCCTACATATCCACCTTTCTGTTCTTGTTCCAGTAGAAGTAGATAATTAAACATTTTATTATAATTTGCAGAATTAAGTACTTACGTAAAACAATTATAATAATTGCATGTCCTTGAATTACGCCTGTTTTGCTTATTATTGCATTAGTAGAATTACAAATGGTATGCTTTTGCTGCATTTGGTAAACACAGCCCTTTTTGTAGCATCAGCAAAATTGGCTTACATGATATGCGGTACTGCCAACCTCAGGCAGCAAACTGTCGCCTCACAATGGCAATCATAGCTCTTTGTTACTTCCCGGAAAGGCCTTCCTCATAGTAGAAATAAAATTTTGCATAAGTAGTTACATTTTAATACTATGTGCACATTCCTTATCACCCCTCACAATCCCTATCCTCTAGCAGTTAACTGAGCAACTTAGATTAATACATAATTTATGCAAAAAAATCTTATTACTACAACCTAACTATATAGTGCACTCATTAAAAAACTATTCTCCTGACTCCCTTACGATGCATCGTCCCTATCACTCTTCTTTCTAGTGCATCTTTATAACAGGCCAAAAATTAATTAATATATCACATCTTGTATACTATATAAGTAGACAAATGTACTTGTAAACTTTAAAAATATGTAAAAAATTTTCAGAATGTACATTTATAAAANCACTTTAAAAATATGTAAAAAAATTTCAGAATGTACATTTATAAAAAATTGATACAAAACAAAGTAGTGCAATACCTATGAAACATGAATGTAAATTATTACTCATATGTAAAATATCTTTTAAATTTCTGTTAATATTGAGATAAGTATAAGTAAAAAAATCAATAATGTAAGAATGATTATCATATTACAAATATACATAAGATTGCACAAAAGTATCCAATCGTAAATATACTTCTTACAAATTACAAAAACACATACAAAAACATGTCTGTACGTAAAATGTATTATAAATATTTAATATTTATGCACATTAAATAATTTCTCATGAAATTTCAACATCAGAAAACTATTTACTTGAATTTTAATATAATATCTTTGAATCAAGTATTATTTCAGTGTAGCGACACTAATGGAAGAACGCGTGAAGAGTGATACATAAAAAAGAGGTATTTTCCATCTCATAGAAATGTACATGAAACATTTAAATATGCCAGACTGATATTCCAAACTACACGCTGAAGACTTTCCGGCCAGGAACAACCATTCAAAAGTACCGCAACAGAGTAATTCACATCAAGCATTTAAAGTAAATATATATTTATAAACTGTTCATATGTCAGTATAAAAGATCAATTTGTTAATTGTAAATATTAACTTTCATAACACTATGGTAAATGTTGTAAAACATTGTGTGGGAATGCCAATATCCCTCACCTCCCTACCACATTTTCTATACCCAACCATGTCTCGCACAAGCAGCAGCGACCCGGAACTCAACCTTCATCGCCACAGTCAGTACATCCACGGCCAGCCCCAATAGTCCATCGTCCTACTGCAGGCACAGTAGGAAAACTAACTTCACTGTTCGCCACTACTGTGGCACATCATTACCACTTCTCATGTTCATACGAACACCACATCCATTCAAACAGTAAAGTTCCCAAAACCTTTAATTCATACTTTCTTCAACATTTTCTTTTCCAATATGGCAACCACAAAGAATCCAACTCTCCCCCTACCCATCACAAAACTTATTCATAAGATTTATAATTCTTCAACTTACAACAGAAATGAGGACATCCCTTTACATAACTTTGGGGGAGATGAAAAAGATAGCCCACTGTATACAACCTGTGGCAACAATACCTGTGAAGGCGACCACAGGCAAGTTTAAAATTACAAATCTAAATAACCATAAGAGCGAGCCAGAATGGAATCTCTAAAAATCATAATAAGAAGTAGAGAACAACAGAAAATGTGGGTCTGGCAGACATCAGGATATTCTAGACTAAATTCAACAAACACTAAGAAGAATCTGCCTCAAGCGCACAGTAGGAGCCAATCAGGAAGCATTACAACACCAAACGTGGAGGGGTAAGAAGTGTGGACTGGACTGCGAGGGAGGAGATCATAGGAGTCGGCAAGTGTCCAGGAGCGTGAACGGCGACNATAAGAGCGAGCCAGAATGGAATCTCTAAAAATCATAATAAGAAGTAGAGAACAACAGAAAATGTGGGTCTGGCAAACATCAGGACATTCTAGACTAAATTCAACAAACACTAGGAAGACTCTGCCTCAAGCGCACAGTAGGAGCCAATCAGGAAGCCTTACAACACCAAACGTGGATGGGTAAGAAGTGTGGACTGGACTGCGAGGGAGGAGATCATAGGAGTCGGCAAGTGTCCAGGAGCGTGAACGGCGACCANGGACATCATCGACTATTGGAATGGATTATTGGTATTGTCAGCTGGTGTTGCTGGTTGGCCTCGTTCATTGTTCAAGATGGTTTGGCAGGAGTTGGTCTTGGTGGGAATATGTCTTTGGTAGAGCCAGTCTCAAGTGGAGTCAGTCGTTCGTCAATATGATTATTTGGCATAGTTGGCTGGTATGGCCCTTTGGTGTGGTCAGTTGTTAGCGAAGTTTGCAGAAGTTTTTTTGCAGAGATTTGTTAAGTTTTCACGAACATTTACGAAGATTTCCTAAGATTTGGAATGATTTACGAATATTGTACAAAAGTTTTGCAAAGCATTCTATTCCGTTTGGCATGTGATGGTCTCAGTATAGGCTGTTCGTGGTAAAGTGAGCACTTTTGAGCCCCTAGTTACTTTTTTCTATCAGACACTTTTTACTTTTCCACGACTTTTTAANTACTTTTTTCTATCAGACACTTTTTACTTTTCCACGACTTTTTAAAAATCGTCCAACCAGATCGACTAACTCTACAGTCTGTCCATATGAACCGTCCATACCAGCCCACCATACGAACCAACCGCTCCAGCCGACCATATAAACGAACAATACCATTTGGTCATACGAGCCAAATATATTAATCACCCATAACAATACAACCTATTTCATAACCAGACCAGCATCCCAACACGACCAACTGGGGATACCAATCAATAATACTGAACAAACCGACTATACCAGCAAATCATACGATCCGAATGAACCATNGACCAACTGGGGATACCAATCAATAATACTGAACAAACCGACTATACCAGCAAATCATACGATCCGAATGAACCATACGGAACATCCATACAGAAAAATGACACGAGCCATCCATACTGGCCGTCCACTAGAAACATACATACCAACAGCCATATGAACCACTCATGATAGCCAGCTATACAAACCAACTGTACCAGGAATCCATGAGAACTAACCATATAAGCCAGAAATTCCAGCTTAAAATACAAAATTCCTTGCCAGTCAAACACACCACCAAGCAATACGAAAAACCCATACCAAACGACCATTCCTACTGTCCGGTCTAATGACCATCAATAAGAGCTAACACCTAAAAACTTAGAATACCGACCAACCGACCAGTCATACAGACTGATCATTACAAAAAATAATTCGCGTATACAAATCTCATTGCTTACCTCCTCGCACAAAATCTTCACAAAATATTCGCAAACATTTTTAAAACACCTTAAAACACATCACCTACAGTTAACCATACAAGATCAGAATGCCAGTCGACCGGTCAAACAGCACGATCAGACATAGCTCGCCCCTCTCAGATTCCAACGTCACCATCAACGAACCACACGACTCTCCACTATTCCCCATCATTCACTGTCTTGTCTGTGAAGATGTTGGGATGATTTGCGAAGTGTGTGCGAAGNCGACTCTCCACTATTCCCCATCATTCACTGTCTTGTCTGTGAAGATGTTGGGATGATTTGCGAAGTGTGTGCGAATGGTTTGCGAAGATTTGCAAAGTTTTTCGATATTTTTGTGCGAAAAGGTTAGCAGCGAGATTCGTATTAGGACACTTTTTTCGAGATTGGGTGGTATGATTGGTAAGTATTGTCAAAT
This sequence comes from Clitarchus hookeri, assembly GCA_002778355.1. NCBI lineage: Eukaryota > Metazoa > Arthropoda > Insecta > Phasmatodea > Phasmatidae > Clitarchus > Clitarchus hookeri. The sequence continues at coordinate 56,670 of NQII01003075.1, forward strand.
GTTCAAGTCATTTTTGCAGGAGTTAGTCTTAGCAGGAGGCAGTCTTGTGCAGAGACAGTCTCTTAAGGAACTCGNGGGTTTGCGAAGATTTGCAAAGTTTTTCGATATTTTTGTGCGAAAAGGTTAGCAGCGAGATTCGTATTAGGACACTTTTTTCGAGATTGGGTGGTATGATTGGTAAGTATTGTCGAATGTTCAAGTCATTTTTGCAGGAGTTAGTCTTAGCAGGAGGCAGTCTTGTGCAGAGACAGTCTCTTAAGGAACTCGTTGTGGATCGGACAGTGAATGGAGGGGAATGGAGATTCGTGTGGTTTGTTAATGGCGATGATGGTTTGCGAGGGGTTCGTAATATTGTGGGTAATTGGGAGGGGTGGGGTAGATTCGGGTGTTGGGTTGGTTAAATGTGTCGATGTTGAGAGAGGGTTGTCCTATGGTGAGTACATGTTGAAGGAAGTGGAGCGGTGAGAGGGGAGATGGGGACATGGGTATGGGTGGGGGTTGTCTGTGTCATGTCAAGTAAATAATTCGCTTTCGGTCTCAGAACTTGGTCAGTTATATAGTCAATGAAATATAGAGTTAGGGGTTCGGTGAACTGCTAATCGTCATACCAGGGTGTGGCTGTGATCTGCTCTATTCACGAGAATCGAACCCTCAGTGTCACACACATCCAACTTGGTACTTTGTATTATGTATGTAATGTTTTCCTCAATATTGTTTATATTTATTTTTTCGAATATTTTTTTTAATGTTTCGAGGTTAAAGTCATTTAGGTCAAGGTTAAGGTCGCCAGCAACCAATATGAGGGTCAGAGTGACTAACCATAATATGTTAGTNAAATAATTCGCTGTCGGTCTCAGAACTTGGTCAGTTATATAGTCAATGAAATATAGAGTTAGGGGTTTGGTCAACTGCTAATCGTTATACCAGGGTGTGGCTGTGATCTGCTCTATTCACGAGAATCGAACCCTCAGTGTCACACACATCCAACTTGGTACTTTGTATTAAGTATGTAATGTTTTCCTCAATATTGTTTATATTTATTTTTTCGAATATTTTTTTTTAATGTTTCGAGATTAAAGTCATTTAGGTCAAGGTTAAGGTCGCCAGCAACCAATATGAGGGTCAGAGTGACTAACCATAATATGTTAGTCTATTTTTAAGAATGTATTTTATTTTTAAAATATATTCTTGATTTTTTGTCTTCAAGGTCATCGCGGTCAAGTTAAAGGTTAATAACATCCAACATGTGTGTCGGAGTCATAAATGTAATTGGTTCCTAATTTTTACAAATTTCTTTCCATTTTAACATTAATTTTTTTCCGATTTTTCAAATTCACTGTTATAGTGGTATATATGTTAAGGTAACCATAACCCAACATGATTGTAAGAGTCATCAATGTAATTTTTCCCATGATTTTTAGAATTATTATTTTGATGTTCCTTTGCGNTTATTTTATTTATAAAATGTATTCTTGATTTTTTGTCTTCAAGGTCATCGCGGTCACGTTAAAGGTTAATAGCATCCAACATGTGTGTCGGAGTCATAAATGTAATTGGTTCCTAATTTTTACGAATTTCTTTCCATTTTAACATTAATTTTTTTCCGATTTTTCAAATTCACTGTAATAGTGGTATATATGTTAAGGTAACCATTACCCAACATGATTGTAAGAGTCATCAATGTAATTTTTCCCATGATTTTTAGAATTATTATTTTGATGTTCCTTTGCNACCCAACATGATTGTAAGAGTCATCAATGTAATTTTTCCCATGATTTTTAGAATTATTATTTTGATGTTCCTTTGCGGTTTTTATGATTGAGATATGGGATGGTGAGGGGAAGGAGGTGTTGGTTGTGTGTTGTAGTCGAATGGGGTTAGGGTAAGGTAATGTTATATGTTCCTCAATTACCAAAATATATTCCAAATTTTCTATGATTGTGATGGTTGGTGATGGGTTGGTTATAGTTTGGTGTGTGAATGGGAGAGGATGGTGTGGTAAAGTTATATGTTCCTCGATTTATAAAAAATTGTCTATTTTCATGACATTTATTGATTGTTTATGACTGGGTATTAGGGATGAGATGTCAGGGGTGTTGGTTATATTGAGTGGGGGAGTGTAAGTATAATATTTTATTTCCTAAATATTTCATTTTCTTTAAACAATTTTTCCTATTTATTTAGATTTTTTATGAAAAGGGAGTGTGTTGGGAGAGGGGGAAGTTGATTATAGTGTTATATCCCTGCAACCAGGCCTTGCTAGACTGAGCGCATTCACAAACATATCACCGGTAATTGGGACACGAGTTGTGAGCGCCCTAACCACAACACAAGGAATCCCCTCCAGTGATTGGAAGGTGTAGCAGTTTGCAAGTCAACATGCGCCCGTTTCAGTTTGCCGCGTAGGGAGCGCGGCAAACTGAAACTTTACGCCGNGTAGCAGTTTGCAAGTCAACATGCGCCCGTTTCAGTTTGCCGCGTAGGGAGCGCGGCAAACTGAAACTTTACGCCGAGACACTTCACCATGAATACGTCAGGAGATGGGGTGTGCCGAACGCCGTGACACGTCTCCAGACATCAGCCTTCGGATCCATGATTAAGGTGAAGATGTTCCTTTTATATAGCAATTGATATTTGATAATGTGTGGTGGTTTATTAACATATGAAAGTAATAATTATATTATCATTAAAATTTTTATAATATTATTTTAAATCCCGCGATTAAAGTAATTATTATTGTTACGTGTTTTAATTGTTCGATTACGAAAACTTTCTGATGCATTCTTTCTCTGAGTACGAATCCCCTAAATAAATGTTATGTGTAATTACAAAAATAAAAATTACAACAGTCAGGTGAGGAGATTGTTGAGGGGGAGGGGTGGATGTAGGGGGTAAGGATGTGTTAGCTGCTTGATGGAGGAATGGGGAGTGGTTGATGTAGGGGTGAGGACATGTTAGGTGATTGATGGGAGAATGGGGGAGGGGTTGATGTATGGAGTGAGAATGTGTTAGGTGCTTGAAGAGGGAATGGGGGAGGGGTTGATGTATGGAGTGGGGATGTGTTAGGTGCTTGATGGGGAAATGGAAAAGAGGTG